>AFIY01001216.1:0-57535 GCA_000223825.2 Zymoseptoria passerinii SP63 | reverse complement strand
GGCGGGCGGGAGCGGTTGCCTATTAGGCTGTGTAGCCGTTTAGGCTGTACATAACGTTACAATTGTATACGACACTCTGGTTGTAGAAGATTCGAGAGTCTCGCGATTAATAAGCAACGTCCTGCGCTCGATCAGGACTCCCAATAGCACCGTCGACCCGGTTGGTAGAAACCAAACTCCGGTCTTTACACAATGCTTCAGGCTGAAGTCCGGCCAGAGCATGCATTTACGGAAGCATTCAACTCCAGGTTACGGACACAGGCGGCGTGAGACAATTTTGAAACGATCGTTTCTTAAATACAATGGAGAATGAAAGCTATCATAATGCATCGATCTGCAGTCCAGTTTTTGATCGGAATTGACACCAGTGCTTGCTCATGAAAACACGAAGACCAGGTACTGAGGATTTACTACTAGACATCCATTAGCTTGAGGTATGACGGTGGTTTTGGCACACATCGTTCACTTACTGCCCATTTCCCTAGCACTGCCATGAGGGCTGCGCCGAGCGTCATCCATCCAAATGCTTGCAGCACGACCTTGACGGGTGCTTGGTTCACTGTAGAACGTGGTTAGCGTGATCACAGAAGAAGCCGAATGGTGTACACTCACTATGAGTAGAGAAGATGAATTCGTGCGCCATCACTTCAACCAGACCAGTGTAGATCAATATACCCGCGGAGAGACTGTCGAAGACACCGTTCACAATCAGGGTGGTCTGTGATTCGGGATCGAATGTCGTTCTGACGCCGAGACCGATGGCGATGGCGATGGGAGTGGAAAGACCGTAACCCAGACCCATGAGGTAGGGAGTCCATCTCTTGCTCTCTGGCCATGACATGCTCCCAAGCCGACTTCCGAGCGCAAGACCTTCGAACGTTTGGTGAAACACAAGGACCACGTATAGAGTGTTGAATTCCTCACCTGCAACGGCCAACGTCAACCCGATGAACACACTGTGGAAGATGATGCCGAATTCGAGAATCATGAGAGCCGTCATCCTGGCAGCATAAGAGTCTGCGTCGAACTTCCGGACGCCCTTTGCAGGCCCATTGCCGTTCTGGCCGACGTCTAAATGCTCGCGAGAGTGACCCAGATGGTCGTTGCCAGGAGCGAAGGAACCGTCAGGTTCAGTGATGCGTGGTTCGCTTTCCTTGGAGTTGGACGGTTCATCCTGATACTCAAGTTGCTTCGGTACGTGCTCCGCCGAGTTCGTTTCGGTCTGACTATCGTGACTGTGGTCGTTGCCAAAGGTAGCGAATCGCATAGCCATGATCTCCACGAAGAAGAGCACGAAGATGGTCATCAAAGAAATGCCCTCCACCCATGTGTACTCCGTGATCGCTCCTGTCAGACAAGGGTTGCTCAGAGCTTCGTGCGCTGGTGCCATTAACTGGGATACAATTAGTACTGCTCGAGCCGCTGTTTGGAAAGGTGCACAACATACATGAATAAAGGCAGTCGCAACAATGACTCCCGATCCAAAGTATTTGGCGACGAAAAATGCCCATTCTGGAACGCCCACACCCGGGTGTCGCGCTGCGAAGACTGGAAAGACCGCACCGAGGGTGGAACCGATGAGGATCACGAAAAGACTGGATACTCTCAGGCCAATCCGTCCATCGTAATCGTTGCCCGTGGCGCAGGACACAGGGGCGGCGTCCATGCTTGCGGTATGCTTGTACTGTTAGGTGTTCAAGGCGGTGCACAGTGTAGGTAGGGAAGAAGATGTCTTTGGCACCGAAGCAAAGCGAAAGCTTTAGTATAAGAAGGAGAGGGTGGGGTCCGACCGGCGAGCGCAGGGAAGGCCCGGAGAGACCGTGATGGCAGAGCGAAGGCGCAAAACCACCTTGATGGACTTTTAGCGTTCCGCTGGCGCCATACGTTGGGACAACCGCCATGTTCTACGGCGACCGAAGAAAAAGCATATCTCTCGCCGCACGAATCATCTCGTGCTTGCGTGGGATGCAGTCTCGGAGCGCCTTCTTCTTGGAGGTCGTCGTCCACGGGGGTGAGTTGAGTTTTGAGAAGGACATTATTTGGCAAGGGAAATGCACATGGAAGGCAGGCGTATCGGCAAGCTGAGCCAATCATCGCCGAGGCGGCCAGCCCAGCCAGAAGCCCCAGGATTTTTATTAAGCTTTCAACACAAATCTGCACCACACCACAGGGCATCCCACGTTGTCGGGCGGTGACGGACAGATCGGATGCACGAGAGCGCTGCGCTCGACCGGAGAACGGGATGTTCGCAGACTAGTTGGACATGTGGGCATACAATGTATGTACAACGATACCTTGCCGCGTGGATCGCACATGCAGACCGCCTTGTCAGAGTCCGGTCCGTCCACTCACGTGACGAAAAGCCCAGCCCAGACACTCATGAGCTCTTGGCTTCAATCTCAATTGATCCTACTCGCATGACTCCATCAAGGTATCCTCAACAAACGACCCTCAAGGTGGAAGTGGCCAGGAAGTCCATTGACACTGCACGGAAAGTCTGCAATCGGAGATTCGCGCCATTGGTCACGAGAGGAGGGCCACCAGCGGACCACCTCAAGCATGGGCTGGTTCTGGGATAGCAAAGGTGACGATCCAACGAACGACCCATACAAGAAGCTCGATCCGACATTACGAGATTTCCTCGACAAGGAATCGCCTCTGAAACACGAAGACACAAAGCCGAAACCAACACCGAAACAACCTCCTCCACCATCACCAGATGGTGCTCCGAACACATTTCGATCCCAACTAGGCCTCGATACACTGGGACCAGACCAACAGAACCAGGATGTCGTACGGAGTCATGATAGGCCTGTAGTACCAGCAGAGTCACGATTCCAGGACGGGCGATATGCACATCTGTGGAAAAATTATCGGCCGCAGTCAGAGGTGGAGGCGGCAGGAAAGACAGACCAAGACCGCCTGGCGAGTGTGATTGAAGCATACAATGATCGCAAGGCGGCGATTGGGAGAGCAGCGTTGGAAAACTGCGTGGAATACCAATTGGCGGAGAAGGACTGCTTCTCGAATGGCGGATGGGCGAAAAGGATGACCATGTGTCGGGACGAGAGCAAGGCTTTCAATCGGTGCTACACGATGCAGAGTCGCTTCTTGAAGGCGCTGGGATATCTCGCATCACAACGAACAGAGGAGGAGGACGAGCGGATACAGATGCATGCGGATAAGCTGTACGGCGAGATGTTGCATCGGGAGCAGGTACAGCAAGAAGCAAAGGAGGCTGGACAGGAGATTCCACAGCTACCACCGCTCATACAGCCCGAGAGTACGATGAAAGCACTGGGTCAGGACAGCGCATGGGCACGAGCACGAAAGACAGCATTGGAGAGGGGTCTGCCGACGAATCTCAGCGCTTTCTCACCAGAGAAGCAAGCACAGATCAAGGAGCGCATCAAAGGTCTTCCAAAGGAGGAGCAGGACTTGGAACTGCAATTGATTGCTGGCGAGAGCAGGGCACAATTTGAGTACGCGGACAAGATCGCGCAGGAACTTGAGGAGGAAAAGGCGCATCGTGCCGATCGCAGAGAGCGTGGCAAGGAAACTTTCGGAGATACGATCAAGCGGCTTTGGGGTTGGGATAAATGAGGTATTGGTGATAGCTGAAAACATTTCTCCTCAAATGCTGACCGGCCAAGTGAGCTGTCCAATTCTCGTTTTGGGATATCTGAGACTACATCTTGAAGCCGAAATACATGTATTGCGGGTACCAGTATTTTATTATGAACTCTGCCGTGCCAGCTGGAACCAACCTAGAATTGATCGATGCCCGCGTTGAAATCGGCGTAAAGCGTGCTTCACCAGCTAGCGCGGCGTGCGTCATTGTCAACATCAACAAACATCATTTAGACAACGACACATCTGCCAGCATACAGTACGCCAGTAGCATATAGCATTTGCTTATGCAGCATCTCATATACCCAGCATGTCGTACTGCTCACCAGCGAAGCGTACGTTGCTCACTGAACCCAAGCTTCGAGCGACACTGACTTCTTCTCAGTGGAGCGCGTCGAACGACATTTATCACGGCAACGCGGAGCTGGAGTACGAAGCTTAGTGACGAGTTTTGGATTCTCACTTGCATTGCCGGCGACTGCATGCGGAGATGATCGATTGGACGAGCCTGCTGCTAAGAGGAGGAAGTTGTCCAATGTGTCCGACAAGGCAAAACAGCCAGCGCAGACGACTCCGCCCGCGACGAAAGCGCGAAGCCGCGAGAGGGTTGAGGAGAAGCTCGTAATTGAAGGCGGAGATATTGTGCAAAGCACAACGAAGCCGAGAGCCCGACGACGTTTCGATCCGATCGGGGAGGAGCCAGTGGAGGTGGCTCCGCAACCAGACACAGAGGACAGTTTCACCAAGACCGCGAAGAAGAGAGGGCGGCCGGAGCGAGTCGAGACTGTGAGAAAGCCATCCGCAGTCAAAGTGTCGAAGAAGCCAAGAAACGCGAAGCCTACACGACAGATTAAGGAGAATGTACCAGAGGACACACTGAATGGGCAGACGATTGCGGAAGTAGTGGAGGACAAGTCCACGCGCAGGCCTAGAAGGCAGGCGGCGGCGAGTGCTATGGCCAAGGTCACTGAGGGTTTCATTGAGGAGGCCGCTCCGATTGATAAGAAGAGGAGGGAGCCGGAGCCGGAGAGGGTGGTCAAACGTGGAAGGAAGAAGGCGGCGCCGGTTGTTGCATCTCTGGAAGTCGTGGCGGTCTCTATGGACAAGCAGTACGAGGCTCGGAGGGACGTCGAGCATGAAGGTACAGACGAGAGACCGGTAAAGCGGAATCGCGCGGAGCTCGCCACGGTCTCGGGATTGGTCGAGCCCGTGGCAAATGAATCTGCTGAAGCTGGAGCCGAGGCAATCGAGGATGTTGGTCCCACAGTAATTGAAGGAAAGACTCGCAAGCCTGTCATTGGAAAGCCGGGCTCAAGAACACAAGTCAAAGAAGATGCAGAGTCCAAGCCACCCGAAGTGGAAAAAGTGTCAGGGCGTAAGAAGCAGAGACGCAATGCCAGAGTCGACGCAGGATCGCCACTACTCGAACCATGCAGTACTTCTCATGCATCTGGAAGGAGGCCTCTTGGAGAAACTCATGCGAATGCTGTAATGCGATCTACTTCGCCGGAGAAGACATCGAAGCCACCAGCCAAGCACGAAGACGGGGTTAGGGAATATGTTTCCGGTCCGAAGTCTTATGAAACTAGCCCTGCGAAACCTCACGCAGGTCTCGCTATGCCGGTCAAGAAGCGTAAGGCTGCGAAACCATTCACAGACCCAGCTCTGTCTCATGACAGCGCAGCAGTGACCGAAGACCTCAGTGTCAAGACTAAGGCCAACCGCGGCGACGAACGACACAAGCATAGTCACGTTGTGAAAGTGAAAGGAGCTGCGAAACCGGTAGTTCCTGATGACAAAATTGAGCTTCCGGAAGAACCTCCCGTAAAGGAGCTTGAGGATCGTCAACGACTTTCGAAGAAGAAGCCCTCCAAAATCACAGCTAGCAAAGCAACATCACGAGCAGGACAGCCGCCTGCTGAAGCGGATGACAACGTTGACTGGCTATTCGCCGGGCCAGGAGACGGTGCTAAGCCGTCTCGCTCAAAGAATGAAAAGAAGCACAAGGTCAATGCGAAAGCACTCAGCTCGCGGAGCAACATGGCAATCATGCAAGACATGGATTTGGACGAGCTCTTGGGCAACATCGCTACGTTTGCTGGCGATCAGACGACGGGGAGGAGTCAGAAGAGCGCTTGTCGTGGGTTATGATATCAGCTCTGGATATATACCTGGTTGACATCACTTGCTCAATATTAGCGATCCGTCGTGACCGCTACCTCAATGTCGGGAGCTGCCTCTGCTTTCAGGATAAACGTAAATCCCACCACGTGAGGTCAAGCCTGGATTGTCGAGCCAGGCCACGTCCACTTCCTCGAACACAACGGATCACATTGCGAACTCCACCCGACTAGAGAAGCGGTGTGATTGAACACCTCATACTCACTTTCATCACACGTCGTTGACATCGCATGGATAGTTCCGGGAATGTCGGCGATTTAGTTATCGTGCAGAAAATTGGACAAGGGCATCCTTACCATGGAGAACACGTGGGAGTGGATCTCATGGGTCCGCGTGCATCGCCGGAAACGTGGACGTTCCAGGGATGTTAACCATGCAGCAGCCCGTGTCGGTGTCTGCAGTGTTCGTTCTTTCCGAAGATGAGGCGCTCCGACTGTGCAGCGTGTGACGGACAGGCTTGCAAGCAGGGTGGACGCCGTCGGGAACGAAGATGACTGTTCCGATCCAATTGCAAACAATCGAACGATAGCGCCCGTATTGCACTATCGTCTACAGCCGAAGCATGGGTGTCATACCTGTAACTCCCCGTGTCCCAGGTCCCAGAACTGGCCGACGCCATCGTCGGGGAACGTTATGTAGCGCTTTCAGCATGATCCTTGTAGAAGACGTGGCTCGCTTGGATGCTCATGTCATGTCATCAGATCACTCCAGCGGCGAAACTCGGCAATGACATCGATCGCGGTCGAAGAGCCAGGTCTTGTGTCGATGGAATCTGTCAAAGATCCATATACTGCCTGACTGTCTCTTCTCCCGTCTCGAGGCCAGGAACCTAGCAAAATTGTCTCTTCTCTCTCACGGCCGTACGGGCGACCGAATTTTCTCGAAGTGCAAGCGAATACGCCGAACTGGGGAACTGGGTCGCTTAGAGAGATGGTACAGACTGGGTCCCTGGTTGGTGGTGTTATCGACCAATGTCTCGAAGGCCCGATTGAACACCGCCATGGAGATCTAAAAAGAATCCAAATTTCGGCAACCTTGCAGCATATCCCACTTCAATCGAATTAGGCTGGAACTCCGGGGACGTCATTCCTGGGTACAATCTATGTGATCGTACGCAAGTGGAGTGTATGCCACCGGCATTGGCACGATGTTTCGGCAGTGATCACATGTTCCCTCGCGTAGCAAGTATCTGCAAGCGAAGCTCCGTGAAGACCATTAATTGCAAACCACCAGTGCCATTTCTTCCTCGCGAGGACGGCCGGACGTGCGTCCGGTTACATTTCACCCGAAGCACCGTTGTCTGGTTGTCTGGGTCCAAATAAAGCTCATGCGGTGGAGCTACGCCGATGTGGAGCTCTTTCCCAATGCGTGCCGGACCACGCGGAAAGGTGCCACGATGCTGAAAGCCATGTGCGTACCGCCGTACCGGTGGGAAGGATAGCCTGGTGTCCGTGTTGTGAAATACGAGGGCGATCGATTTTGAGCAGGGTTCGCTGTGCATTCTCGAAGCGGCGGACGAACGGGTCTGATCCTGTGTGAGGTGTCTCACTGGAGTCGACTTGGTGGTAGAGCGAGGGTCGAAGAATCGATATGAACTCATACTGAGTAGGTACAGTCTTTACAAGTTGTTGAAATATGTGATCTAGAGATCCCCGTCCATCCTGTAGCTAAGGAACAATGCAAAACCAGTAAAACGCTAGTGTTGGGTATCTTGTCGCACCGCAAGAAAGCAAAGGCAAATAATGACAACCATTACAAATGAATACGACCGCCTCGCTGCGGGTACGGAATGCAAGTTCGAGATGGAGTAATGCTAAGTCTCCACGTTGAACAGCTGACTGATTGTTCCGTTCAAGATTGCCACGAAATTTTCCGTATGGTCAGGTAGGAGTAAGGCGGACGCGTGCGGGAGCATAGCTCCTCGCTATCGATGACTCTGTCCTGGGGCATTCGGAAATCGACGTTCGGCGAATGGGTTCCAAGGTCCAGTCTGAGGCGCTGCCTGCATGAGTTGAGGATAAGCAGTCGACGGTCCTCTGTTCAATGGCGGTGGTAGCGGAGCAGGTCCCTGGGGTGCTGGAGGCCCTTGTTGAACCTGCGGGCCGGGAGGCTGACCGTACGGGTGTGGGAAATGCGAGTGCGGGAACGTCGCACTTGAAGCGGACATCGGAGTGGGAGCTTGTGATTGCGGTTGCAGTTGAGGAGGCGGAGGTAGCGACATCGTCGAAGTGCGTCGTCGAACATTGCGGCCGTCATCTGGGCTTTGCCGCTCCTGATCGTTCATCGCCACATAACCCATCGTACTGGTGCTAGATCCGGCCATGGATGGACGTCTGCGGTGTCGTGGTGACTGGGGACGCGGAAAGTGTCGATCCCCACCAGGAACCTGAAGCACCACTCCCGCGAGATAGTCGCGCTCTCGTTTGTAGAAGTCGGCGTCCTCGTTCAAGTTCTTGATCTGCTGCTCGAGCCGGGAGATTGTTGTGGAAGCCTCCCTCTCCTTCTCTTTGCGCCGTTGTCGAAATCGAGCACTTGCGCCTGCGTTGCGTCTCCGCTTCTCGTCCGCAACTCGTGATGCTGCTTGAACGTCGACGGGAAGTTGCACAGTCCCGGAAGTGGTCTCCAGAGTCATCATTTGATACACGTTTTGTCCATTGGAGGAATTCATGGGTACTCCCATCTGCCGCTGTTGGTCCTGTCCCGTGGGCGATGTGTCTTCGGCAGAGTACACCGAGGACAATCTGGGCATCATGGATGGCGCATATTGTCCAGACGGCGATACCTGCTCAGCGTGGCTGTAAGACGAAAAGGAGGACCTGGGACTCGTACTTTCTGATAATGGCCTCATCATGCGGCTGGTCCCAGAACTCGTACGCTGATCAGGCTCTGATGCAGCTGGCGGTGCTGTTGTATAGCCGTATTGTTGTCGTGGTGCTGTGGAACTCGCTGGAAGTGACGGGGCGGCCGATGTACCTGGCTCGATCGCGTAAGATCTTGTCCGCGGTGACGGATCTGACGAGGCCTGCTGAGTGCCGAACGTCGTTGTAGGGTGACTTAATTGGCTGAGGCTTGCAGCACGATGCATTGAAGGCGACATGGGCGACAGTATCTTTCTTGGAGCGCTCGTCCCGGGGAGGACTGGAGTACTCGCACCACTGCTAGTCTGGTATGAACGACCGTTCCCACTGAGTGGTGGTAGTATTGGTTTGGGCGGATCCGCTCCTTCGATCTGGGGAAATTTGCGTCTGCGATTCGTCGAGTCGTCACCGACTTCCACTGGATTTAGCATTGAGGAGACACCAGCAGGCCTGGAGGTGAATGTAGGAGCTTGAGGAAGCGGTGGCAGTTCCATTGATCGAATGCTGCCCGACGCTTGCCTGCGTACGACATTTGCGCTGGTCGTTGACACAGCATGCGAAGGTCCACCTTCATGATGGTTGGCACGAGAATGCTCGTCAGAACGATTCGTCGAGTCGTTGCCTCCAACAGTCGAACTCTCCGGCGGGACTGTATCCTTAGTCCGCTCTGACATCAAATGCTTGGATTGGTTTCCTGGCCGGTCCTGCGTGCTGGACCATGGATGATGTTGATAAACGATCGACCTCGAGTCCGAAGTGCTGTGACGACCGTCCCAGAAGTGGCTGTCGGGTGGGTTAGATCCGTGTATGAAGGGTCCGTGGTGGTGATGAGGGTGGAAGCGATGGATCTCGGCGGCCGCCAGTTTGATCGACAATTGTGCAGGACGCCGCGACGTCCAGCAAGCAGATAGCTTATTGTAGATCGGTAAGGACACAGCAATGGTCGTAGTTCACAGCATTGAACAATGCAGTTGCGTCATAAACTGTGAATTGGCCGGGTGAATTAGGTCAAGGTGTTAAGGCGAAAAAAGACGGAATTAGGTGGAGCAGAGTCGAGGTTGTTGGAAGAGTCGCAAGATGGGCAGAGGACACAGCGGGCCGGTCGACGAAAGAGGCGGCCTATAGCACCAGGCGACGGGCGTGACAGCGGACAGTCCCCTAGAGGAGGTAGGGCAGCGTGCACAAAGGGACTCGGGCGTGCAGGTAGGCTTGTGCGTGGGCGTGGGTGCAGGCGCAGGCGCAGGCGTGAATGCGAATGATGTTGTTGCGCAGCTCTGCAGGCGGTGTGATGGGCGCAAAGAACAAGCAGAAGAACAATGGCGGAACCTGGACCGGAGTCGCCAGTCATCATCGTTTACCTGTGCCTCCCACTAGTTTCTAGCACCCTTTGCCATGGGATGGAAGGATGCTCGTGCCTCTAGGCCCCGGTGCCAATGCCACATGCCACATGGCTGCTACTGCGCTGTACGAAAGCACATAGGGGAGTCAGTACAGTCGGGTAATCTTACATGATCAATGTGGACTCCACCACTTGCGGTTCCACTTCCTGTGGCTAGCGGATCTCCCTTCCATTCGTTCCATCCGTTGGCCTGCCTGCACGCAGAAGCGTTGTCTGATTAGTGTGATCGCCATCCACAACCGCAGCACAACCGCAGCACATCCAGCGCTGCCTTCCTCTTTGGGTCCAGAACAAGGCAAGGGTAGCAGGTATTCCGTCTCGATGGGCTCCGATCACCACCCCCTCCTTTGCTCGTACGATACCCAGTCGACATACCCAGTCGACGATGCTCGGCGCCAGTCCGCGGAACACGGCTGACATTGCTCGAGCTCGGCACTAGCGGACGGCGAGAGTCGCGAGACTGAATGAACGATGCACAGGCCTGTTCGCACGCACGTCACGTCTCAACCCTCAAGGATCAAAAAGGCTCGGACGTAAATCATTGGTAACACTTAGCGTGGTTTTGCACGGCGGATCCCATGCAGCACCGGTTTTGGCCTGTACCCATGGCGCTGGCGCGGTCCAGGTACGCCGGTGCTGGCAGGCCGTCGGGCGTAGGCTCCCCGCTTGGAGCAAGCCACATTGCGCGGCAAATGCAGCGAAGCGTCCTCAGCTCTGACTGGCTAGTGATTGCAGGGTTCCGCGACGTGACGATGACGACGATAACGACGACCGCGGTTGTGGACCAGGGAGGAGGAATTCATACAAGCAGGGCGTCGGTGCTGCAGAGAATGGAGATGAGATGACAGAGTTGGAGAGTACTCACATCACTCTCATCAAGCCGAGCTTGGACGTCAGCCCTCAATCTTCGACATGGACCATCTGTCGTTCACTTGTTGCGAGAGCTTTCGTCACCGATCCGCAGCACGCCATAGGTACCGATATACCGTGTCTCCGCCAGTTCCCGCAGGGATTGCCTGAATGTGCGACTCAGTGTTGAATGTTGACAGGCGTGCGAGGTTGTTGCAGCTGCAGCTCGTCCGGTCGACCCGGCACTTGAACAGGGGCTGGCTGGTCGACCGTTATTCATCGTTTGCGTGACCGCGCTAGGCCCGGTGAGTGGTATTGCCATCGGTGAAACAACCCGGCGTGGAGAAGTGGAGTGCACACCACCATCGCGCACCGCCAGTTGGGAGGGAGAAATAAGCAATCACAATAACCGCACCTCGGCTCTTAGTGCGCCCCGTCTCGGTTCGTGAGACTTCGTAAAGTAAGCTTAGTTAGCTGACTGACGGCACCCTTCGGCTCTCGAGGTCAAATTACGACTTGCCGCACTTGCACCGTTGCGGCGCCCCCTCCGCCACAGCATGCTGCTCAGGCTGGTCCTGCCATAATGCACAATCTCATCACTGCACGAGACTGCAGCAGATTCATAACCTGCGCGGGTAATGCGAGACACTCCACGGCCATGGCGCGGGGATCCAAGGCAGAGCGTCACCAGGACCGTTGCTTCATGCAAATCGAACATTGCTCGCGACAATTCGTCAATCGACCTTGGCCAGAAAAGTTGGCCGCAATTCAGAACGATCATGCTAATGCAGGGATATACAGCCAGGCGCCGATGCATCACGCATCACGCATGATACGATGTGTGACAATGTGTGCCGTGAAATTTTCTCATTGGCTCATTCGCTCAATTCTTTGGCGAGCCAGTAGACACCCTGCTGAAGCTGTTTATCGTTGCATTTGTGCACGCAATGCTGTTGTCGTGCATCTTGAGCCAGTCTCGGCTCTCGTCATCTCCAGCATTGCATTCCGGCACCGGGTGAGGTCTGGCGTCATCAACTTGCCGAGATTTGGCACGTCTTTGCGGTATTTGAACAACGTGCAATGGTTCGCTTATCTCAGCTTTCCCACAACGGGCCACAGGCCCTCCCAGTGTGCGCGGAAGCTCGAGCCGTGGTCGGGCTTCATGTGGACGACTGTATGTGAACCTTATAGCCACAGTACCGCGGGATGAACTGTAATGTCCGATTTGTGTTGGGTCTTCCGCGAGCGTCTGAGGAAGGTCAAGCCGTGGTACATGGCTTCCGACGCCTGCCGTGGCTCCGGGACTACATGACCACGTGGACTCGTTTTCAGTCAACCTGAACCAGATTTTGTCGCAAGGAGGCTCGCTCGATGAAGTCTAAGAGCTGGAGACGCGCATCGCTCGTCCCCACAGTAGCACAGATCTGAACGTCCGGCGAGTTGTCACATTTCGTGCATCATGCACGATAGTCGCAAATTTAAGTCGCAAAGACGCGTAGCGCTGTACTTGTCCACTCGCAACCTCAAGTGGATGCATGCGTCCAAACGCATGACATCGAACAGGAGGCAGGAGCCGAAGACGCCACGTGGAACGCTAGATTACGGCTGCACGCCTCCCATAATGCGCGCAGCCGGCTGTTATTGCCTGCAGGACATGTTTCAGTGCGATACAATAAGCTTGACAAAGCCTCGATTGTAGACGATGGTGGCATAAAACCTGGCTTGCGGTAAGGCTTCATTAGCACGGGGCCGAGACTCGAAACTCACCCGGTAGGTAAGCGTCGCCTCAAGCCCATCAGCGTGTCTGGATCTTCGCAGCAACACAGATCCAGGAAGCTGTGCGAGCGCGCGTGCCTGGTTCGACATGTATTGATAGTATTGAGTGACAACTTACAAGCAGCCGCATGGAGCTGGATAAGGACAAAGCGAGCGCATTGCCGTGGCGCGCAGCGTTTCGGAAACGGGTTCATCTACGGAACAACGAGGTACGCGGGCAACAGTGGCCGATGACGGTCAGCATGCGAGTAGTCGCAAAACGATAGGCTGGTCCCAGCAACGTGCTCGACGCCTTGTGGCGGAATATGCTCGTCGTTGTTCTTGACGTGGCAAGCGACACGTGGCGCATCTTCACGTCGGGCCATATCTTTCATGCGTGGGCAGCGCGTGGCCAGATCCTCCCGCTGGATCGATGACACGAGGCTGCTCGCGTGGACTTGTCTTGGACTGACCATGGGCCTGGATTTCCAGATGGCCTTTATGGCAGGCGTTTCGGTACCGAGGAAAGATAGCACATCGTGGAGTGAGCCACATCGTTACAACTCTGCCTTTCCACTGGAATTGCTTCTTAGCGCCCGGCAAAACGCCAGCGCTCGTGAGTACCACAGATTTCGATCTGTAAGCGGCATAGCCATTGTCGAAAGTGGCGTTTCTCATGCGCGTTTCTCATGCATGTCAGAATCAGCATCCCGCTTGATCTCGCCAAATATCTGATTGTTTCGGGAGAAGCGTTCTTCGCTGATGAGCTCGAGTGGCAATTGCCTGTTCTGGCAATGCTCGCACTCCTGCTATACGAGCGGTGGAGAGCATGACTTCGATACGAAAATGTCAAGTTTGGACGCGACCAAGGGTCCAGCCGCTGATAATTGAAGCCTTTCGAATCGTGGTGTCGCTGCCCGCTCATGATTTGATGAGGAGCATTTGACCTCCAAATTACGGTCATCCACAGCACCCACCTGTCAACGCCCTGAAAGACTAATGGTGCGAAATGCTGAGGTTCAATTCCTGGGTCGGTGAACCGTGATGTACGGTATGGTCATTGGAGTATTCTGTCGCCGTTCTGCTGATCTCAGGAGCGCCTGGCTTGTCTCAACGACATCGCGATGCTGTGAGAGGACTTGATATGGCGAATGCCTCATTGGGCGCATGGATGTGGAATCCAGTGATATGTGTGTGTGTCCAATAATGATGAAAGATGATGGTTGACTTCTCTTTTGAAGGCGAGGCTCTTGGGCGTCGGGATTAATTCGGTGCGTCAGGGCTACGTCACAGAGGAACGAACTTGAATCTCCAACACACACGTCACAGAACCTGTATACACTGCGGCACCCTGACAGCATGCCCGACATCAAGAAATACAAGGTGACCGAGCCGTTCCTGTGGGTTATTCTGATCTTTGGTCTGGCCTAGAACTTCTGCTAAGACACAACCACTCCATTCAGAGACTTGCAATGCAGTCTGGGTGAAGGCCCTCACTGGGAAGCTTCGCGTGGCTCTGGTCTTCGCTTTGTCGATATCGCGAAGGAGAAGTTGCACACGATCGATGCCGGCGATGCTGCCTCCCACAAGCAATGGGACCTGCCGTATTCTATCGGAGTCACGGCGGTATTCGCCCAAACACTTATAAAGTGCGAAGTGGATTGCAGCTGACGTCCAGATACAGGACATTGAAGGTAACGACAAGGAGTTCATCTTTGGCGGCAAGTCTGGGTACGGTATCATGGACCGCGAGACTGGAGAAGTCCGGACCATCAAGGACATGTGGACCGATGAGGAGCGCAAAGACGACGGTGGCGGTAAGCCGGGAGTAGGCAAGAACAAGCAAGAACGTATGCGATCGAATGACGGAGCTGTCGACGCTGCAGGACGCTTCTTTGTTGGGGTGATGAATGATCAGCTTCTGGTAGGGTCGAACTTTACAGACGAGGGTGGGTTGGCACATTGGATCTGAATTGGGCTTGAAGGCTGAACATGATCTAGGCGTGCTTTTCCGACTCGACCCAGATCTCTCCCTACATCGAGTGAAGGAAGGAGTGACCATTCCCAATGGCATGTCGTGGACCGCCGATAACAAGACCATGTACTTTACGGACTCGCCTTCCGGCAAGATCATGGCCTACCCTTACGACTTGACAAGTGGGGACATTGACTTCTCCAATGGTAAGACATTCTTCGCTTGTCCTATCGAAGGCGGTGTGCCGGATGGTCACATTCAAGATATCGAGGGCCATCTGTGGGTCGCATGCCACGGCACCGGCAAAGTCTTCCGAGTCGATCCGTCAGGACAAATTGTCGCCGAGATCGAGCTGCCCACGCGCTGCGTTACATGTCCGACATTCGTAGGAACGGAGCTCTTCATCACTTCGGCAGCGGAGGAGGAGCCTGAGAAATATCCGGAGAGCAAGAAATGCGAAGGAGGATTGTTCAGGGTCGATGGTATGCAACACCTTGCGTCTGGCCAAAATTGCAATATGCTGACCACGCGATGACAGTGGGCGTGAGAGGCCGTCCTCTGAACAAATTCAAGATGACAACCAAAGCTTGAGGACTGGTGTTGAGCTGATATAGACAAGCATGCATCTGACAGCATCTTGGAACGTGGACTGAAAGTCGAGTTTTGTATGAACCGCTGCGCGTTGCTCATGCAGCACGCCACGACTGCAAAACCAAGCCTTCATGGACAACCATAAATTGCGCCAACAGCAATTTGCCTCGCGGACCGATCAAAGCGCTCTGGAATAGCCACCCGGTGATGTAAATAGCCATAATTGACAACAGTCTGGCGAAAATTCCCATACATACCCTCGAGCAGGTCTTTCGCGAGCACTAAACGTCCATCGTGTCGCTGCAAGAAACCTTTCCATTCATCCAGCACCGCAGGGGAGCTTTCCGACCACAAAAACGGTACGTCGTCTGTCTCCTCGAGCTCATCTCTCCTTCGTAGCATGTCTGAGATCATGCGAACGGAGTATACGGTGAGTGCACCGGCCCTCTGAGCTGCGCAACGCCGTTCGTGGTCGTTGCGTGGAGCGACACCTCCGTTATGACGGGCCATTGCATCGTCGGCTCTTTGGTCCATTGATGTTCTACGGTTAGCCTGTACTTCTGCCGGGACATTAGTGCTCTGGCGTCTTTGGCCCTCTGCCTGGCCTGATCGAGTCGAACGAGTCGGACGAGTTGGACCCGGCTCTGCCGCAGATTGGCGAGTGCGTATCGCTACTGAGGCTCGTTGTCGGCAGTTCTCTGTGAGCTCCCTTGCTAGTCCATGTTCAAGACTGCCCGAGGGTGGAGCCGCTCCCAGGTTGCCCGAACCACCAGGAAGCTGACGCCGTACAGTTTGCGTCGCCTCTTGTCCATCAGCGGGACGCCTCTGGTCGTCAGAACCACCAGGAAGCCGACGCCGTACAGTTTGCGTCGCCTCTTGTCCATCAGCGGGACGCCTCTGGTCGTCAGAACCACCAGGAAGCCGACGCCGTACAGTTTGCGTCGCCTCTTGTCCATCAGCGGGACGCCTCTGGTCGTCAGAACCACCAGGAAGCCGACGCCGTACAGTTTGCGTCGCCTCTTGTCCATCAGCGGGACGCCTTTGGTCGTTGGCGCTGTTGTTGAGCCGCCTTTCCCGTCCGTCTTCGAGGTCGAAGCGGCAGTTCGGACACGTTGTGCTGTTGCACCTATGGGAAAGTCAGCTCTATTCTAGACACTAAGGGCAGCCAAGCTATAGACATGCAGCCAGTCGTAAATGTGCTCGAAGCAGAATACGTGGTGACATTCTGTCATCACAGGATGCCTTGCAGCATCTCTGCAGATGGAGCATTGCGCGTCGCTCTTGCGGGTTGGATTGCAAGGAAAGAGTCCTAAATCGGCCAGTTGATCGGCAGTGGGTGGAGGCATTATTGGTGAGCGTGTGCAGGAAAACTCGGTGACGATGATGATGGGCCGCAGATACCATATACATTTAACGAGCAGTACATCATGGAATGACAGCACGAATCAAAGCAAACCTCATTACCTGATGACCGAGACCGAAGCGTTTCCACGGGGCGCGACAAGTCGACATGCGTGTGAGAATCCAGTACTTGATGCAATTCGACAAAACCTGTGTTGTTGTAATGTCGAGGAGGTGGTGTGGATCTGGAGGAGAGCTTATCGTGAGGTCGGACTCACCTCCGCTCACGCCCATTGAGAGTAGCAATGGAAGAGCTCTATCCTTCCTCCTCCACCGGCCTCGGATATTGTTGACTGTACACAGCTTCGACATCGCCTCACAGCCTGTCCAATATGAAGGCAATCCTAAGCATATTGTCGACGAAGCCGGTGGCGCGGTCGCAGATCATAAGAACGGATGGGCTCAGACTGTTCTCCCAGAGTGCAGCAGCAAAACAACACACGGTGCCAGACCTGAAGGATAAGAGCTTGCTGAAATCGCAGAGCTACATCAACGGACAATGGCTCGGAGCAAAGTCAGGCAAGACCTTTGAGGTCCACGATCCTTCGACTGGCAAGGTGATTGGGTCGATGCCGGAGATGAACAAGGACGACACCGAAGAGGCAATCAGGGCGGCTTCTACCGCATTTCAGAGCTTCAAGAAGACGACCGGCCGTGAAAGAGCAAGAATGTTGCGAAGATGGTACAACCTCGTACAAGAGAACAGCGAGGACATTGCAAAGTTGATTACTTGGGAGAACGGAAAGCCATGGGCTGATGCCAAAGGCGAGGTAGCATATGCGGCAAGCTTCTTTGATTGGTTTAGCGAAGAGGCACCTCGCGTCTACGGAGACACAATACCGTCAAGCGTGCCAGGAAACAGAGTCTACACCTTGAAACAGCCGGTGGGAGTCTGTGGTCTCATCACCCCGTGGAACTTTCCTGCAGCCATGGTAAGAGACTCATCTATGGTAAGTGACAACAGCCTATTGACGTCAAAGTCAGATCACACGTAAGATCGGTCCAGCACTTGCTGCTGGCTGTACTGTGGTCGCGAAATCGCCGGGCGAGACTCCATTCACCGCTGCTGCCCTTGTCGAGCTGGGACACCGTGCTGGCATTCCTCCTGGCGTAGTGAACGTCGTGACCGCTTCAGAGAACACTGTCGAGGTCGGCCAGGCAATAACCTCCGCCTACGATGTGAAGAAAGTCAGGTAAGTTGTACGTCTTCTATCCGTGCTCTGGAAGATCTGACGAGTTGTAGTTTCACTGGATCTACTGGAGTCGGAAAGACTCTCATGAAGCAAAGCGCGGATACTCTGAAGAAGCTCTCGTTCGAGCTCGGCGGAAATGCACCTTTCATCGTGTTCGACGACGCCAACCTCGACCTTGCAGTCGCGGGTGCGATTGCCAGCAAATTCCGCAGCAGTGGCCAGACCTGCGTGTGTGCAAACCGCATCTACGTCCAGAAGGGAATTTACGACAAATTCGCCGAGGCTTTCACCAAAAAGGTTCAAGGATTCAAGGTGGGCCATGGATTCGACGACGGTGTGACTCACGGTCCGTTGATTCACAGCCGCGCGGTCGGTAAGGTACAGGAGCACGTCGACGATGCAGTGTCTCACGGAGGCAAGGTCTTGGCGGGAGGACAGAAGATACCCGAGCTTGGAGAGAACTTCTTCGCTCCGACGGTCATCAGAGATATGACCAGTAAGATGAGGATTGCTTCAGAGGAGACCTTTGGACCGGTTGCAGCCCTGTTTCGCTTTGACACCGAAGCTGAGGTTGTCAAGCTCGCCAACCAAGCCGAAGTCGGCCTGGCCGGGTATTTCTTTTCCAACGACGTTTCGCGAATCCACAGGGTCGCCGAGGCTTTGGAGTTCGGAATGGTGGGCATCAACACTGGGCTCATCTCCGCGCCTGAGTCGCCTTTTGGCGGTGTGAAGCATTCGGGCTTCGGCCGTGAAGGCAGCAAGTACGGCATTGACGAATATACCGTGATCAAGACGATGACATTGGGCGGAATTGGAGAGCTAGAAGGGTCATGATGTCCGCCACGGAGGAATTGTTACTCATGTACCTCGGCTTGCCGCTCTCACAGGTCTCACATCAGCGGTCACGCGTATCTGGGGATACTTTGTGATGTCAGGGTTGTGGATGGACAAGGTCTCTTTCACTTCCCATCCTTACGCCCTCTGTTCCTCCTTTTTCTTTGGCGATGCGTCAGTCGAGGTACACCGTGTTGGGTGCCAAGAGTTCGCGTGTTCATTGCCTCCTCGAGACCGTCCGCCCTTATGTTCGTTCTCTTGATCGTTTGTGCAGCCGAAACTCTCGACAGCCTCGGATCTGTTGTGAATGTAGATTGAACGCATTGGAAATTATGATTTAGCCCCGATGAGTCGAACGATAATGATGCCAGTCTCCAAAGAAGGGAGAAACGTGGTGACAGACGTGGACGGAAACGAAGAGCAAGTGAGGTCTATACTCGGTACCAGGAACTTCTTTCTTCCGTGAATTTGAAGCTCGCAAACCTCATCCTTTGGCATGCACTTCATCGCCAGACCACTTGCGTCGCTATGTCGCGCGTCAACATCACACAGCTCTGGCAGAGATCAGCATATATCTGCTCGCAATGCAGACTGAGCGGAGTCGCGAAGCAACGCGGACGAAGATCAATCCACACTACTGGGGCGCGCAAGAGCGTGCTCGGCCTGCTGGAGGAACGAGGATATGTGAATCAGATCGCCGGGTATCAAGCGGCCGCCCACGCACGACCGACCGCAACCAGAGGTAGCTAAGTGAGAGGTAGGGATCGTGACGCTCTCGACAAAATTCTCCAAGAACGAAAAGTAGGCTTTTATGCCGGCATCGACCCGACTGCACCCTCACTCCATCTAGGACATCTGCTTCCTCTGATGGTTCTCTTTTGGCTCTATCGACACGGTCACCATGTCATCAGTCTTGTGGGAGGGGCAACAGCAAAGGTCGGCGATCCAAGTGGACGGCTGACTTCCAGAGCTGCCGCGAAAGACTCTACGATCGATGCGAATTTGTGCGCGCTCCATGCACAAATAGGAGGAGTCTGGGAGAACGCGATACAATACGGGAGAAGACATGGCGATAAGGCTGAAAATGCTGGACAGAGAGAGCTACTGAACAATGCTACATGGCTGGACAAGCTCAATATCCTGGACTTCTTGAGGATCATGGGCAATGGCATGAGGGTGGGCACTATGCTGGGACGGGACACGTGAGTGGGTCCTACGAGGAGACTTCGGTCTACGATGATGCTCGACTGACCTGGCTGGTTAGTGTCAAAAACAAAATGGAGAAAGGCGACGGCATGTCCTTTGCCGAGTTCACATACCCGCTCCTTCAGGGATGGGACTGGTGGCAGATGTACCAGGACAAAGGCGTTCAGGTCCAGATTGGTGGGAGCGATCAATACGGCAACATTATCGCCGGTATGGACGCAGTCAAGTACATTGCGCAGAGTGAGGGAGGCTCGGCGCATAAGAAGACATGGTCAGACGGGGAAGGCCGCATCAAGGATGAACTGCTACCAATGGGTTTGACAGTACCATTGCTGACCACCTCGAGTGGTGAGAAGTTTGGCAAGAGCGCCGGGAACGCGGTCTGGTTAGATCGAAACTTCACGTCCTCGTTCGATTTATACGGTGTAAGCTCTTCTCTGGACGCCGATTGGAACTAAGCTGAAACTTCCACAGTTCTTGCTTCGCTCTTCGGACGCCGATGTGAGGCGCTATCTGAAGCTCTTTACATTCGTGCCAGTCACAGAGATAGACGACCTCATGATCGAGCACGCAAATGATCCCGGAAAACGCAAGGCGCAGCACCTCCTTGCCAGCGAAGTCCTGGAGCTGGTTCATGGGCCTGAAGAAGCTGTCAAGACTCGATCTGAACACCAGTCTATGCGAAGCCCAACTCTGGGCTCTCTCGCTAGCAGCAGTGCCAACACCGCTGGCGATCAAGCGGCTTCGGGCGCTCAAGCAGCGCAACGCACTCGATTACCCAAGTCGCTGGTCTATAACACTCCTTTGGGACGGATCCTCTATCACGCCGGTCTCGTCGGCACCAAAACAGAAGGTGCTCGACTGATAGCGAAAGGCGGAGTGTATGTAGCCACTCCAGGTGAGCAGTCCGCTGGCCAAATTGGCGGTCTGAACTTTGTGTCAGTTAAAAATCAGCAACCAGCGGAAATCGAAGGTCTGGTCATGGAGGGACTGTTGATACTACGGCTTGGCAAGTGGAAAGTGCGGGTGATTGAAGTTGTCGATGACATCGAATTTGAGAAGAATGGGCAGAGTGCTTCGGGTCGGACGGAGTTCAAAGCCCGTCAATGAGGCACGATCGACACGACAGACATCAGCGATCAAAGGTCTCGAGGCCGCATCATCGCTGCAACTTTTTCGAGTTATGCATCGTTCGCCATGGCTCAGACTTGTCCATTCAACCGCCGTTGGCGAATTATGCTGCCCGGTCACTTGACGCGAGTAAGAGCACGACCGTAGACGGGAGCAATCGTGGTTGAAGAGACCGCCGTGTTCATCATGGAAGGCGTCGTCTTGTGCCGCGCGTAATATACAGCAGCGCTCGGAGCATGTGCACATTTCACATCTCGTCCTAGAATATTGTCCCATGTCCCGACTGGAAAACATCCCGCATACCTCACTTTTGGAAGCTCTGACCAATATCCCGCACGCTGACGCCGAATCTTTTCAGAAAATCCATTCCGTACGTGGGATTATGTCTTTGTGCCATGCGAAGCGCTTATTCGACCTCGCCCTTGGACTCGAAGTTCTCGCCTTCCACCAAATCCGGAATCTCATCATCGTCATCGTCCTTCTTGTCCTCGCCCTCGGCGTTCTTCTGGAGGCTCTGGTAGCTCTCGGCGAGCTTGCGCAGAGAGGCTAATGAGTCTGGGCCGAGCTGGTTGAGGATGCCGGGCACCAGCTCAGTCAATTCCTTGTCCTCGCCTTGGCCGTAGATGGCGAAGGTGTTGGATGGGACGGAGGCGTGCACTGTGTGCGAATGTGAGCATGGTCTCCCCATCTCTTGTGTGTTCCGAGCTACTCACCCTTTGGTGCGGAGAAGTGGATGACGTTGCCGTCCGACTTGAACATGTTCACCTCCTCAATTGCTTGAATTGGCTGCACGTTCATCTTCTTGAGTGCGCCCTGCAGCTTCTTGTCATCGGTGCCGGAGCTCCTCTGGACCTTCTTGACCTTTCGTCGTGGTGTTCCCTTGCCTCTGTATACCAATTCTGTCAGATCATGTGTTCTCCCTACTCTGTCTTCCAAATCCTTCTGGACACGGATGCGCGGGAAATCGACGAGGCGGGTACGATGGAGGTGATTTCTTACCCTGGAAACAAATTAGCAATACTCCACAAGGCACATTTGCTGAATTGCGCTGGTTTCACGGGCTGGGGAGTGACATACCAATGCGAACAGCATTTTGCATGCGAGCCAGCTTCTCGGTATCCATGTTGGCGGTTGGAGGAAGTATTGAGGGGCTGTGGAGATTTGTGGTGGTCGTCTTGGTGGATGGGCTGGTCTTGCCGTAAGATGGTGTGGTGCCAAGAAATGCACGAATTAGGAAGGCTCGAACGAAATTCAGGAATCATATGTAAACATACCTCGAATGAAAAGAGATGCGTGGTCAACACAGGGACTTGAGACAGCATAATGGATCCAGTTCATCCTTGCAATAAACGACTATGGTACACACGAAACACAAATCAGGCTGGCAACAATCCCTTTTTGCGTCTTTCTCACTACATTTGTAAGGACGAGCAACTAAGCAAGCAGTCGAAAGCACACCCTCAAAAGCGTGTCCTTTTGGCCATCAAGCCAATCGGAAGCCGCACTCACGAGTCTCGCTCCGGTGCTCTTCTCTACTCGAGTTTCTTGAACTGCTCCTCCGTCCACTCCCAAAGCTCCTTGGCAGGCTCAGTCTTCTGAGCGTGCCAGAAACTGCCTCCACTCTTGCTTCCTACCGGCTTCCAGTAGTGAGACTCTCTCACCCTCTGTGCAGGGCTCGTACTGGCCCAGAGCGTGTTCTTCGCTCCGCCTGGCACGTCTAAAGTGACCATCTTCATAATCGGAAGGAACAGCCAGAGGAGGACGTTGGTCTTCTGCTGCGAAGCGTACAGATCCGTGATGACCACGCCCGGGTGAATGGACGTCGCTGTGATTGATGGGTATCGCCTCTGTAGCTCGCGGGCGTGGTAAATATTTGCCAACTTGGACTGGCCGTACCGACGCCATGTGTTGTATGTCTCGAGCTTGTCCTGATCGTAGATGATTCCTGGAGCCATCATGTGACCCTCGGAACTGACATTGATGACACGGACATCAGAACCCGGCTGCTCTGCCGTCTTCAGTAAAGTGGGAAGTAGCAGCTTGGTGAGTAGCGCGTGGCCGACGTGGTTTGTGCCGAATTGAATCTCGTATCCCTCCTTGGTCTTTGACCACGGCACAGCCATGATGCCTAGGCAGAGTCAGCTCAATTCTTCGCACCAATAGAATAGAAGACGGACCTGCATTGTTGATCAAGAGATCGAGCCGCTCGCTCTTCGACTTGAAATCATCGGCCGCTTCTCTGACCGATTGAAGCGAGGTAAGATCGAGCTGGATGAAGCTGATCTTGCTATCGGGGACGGAGCTCTTGATGTCCTCGATTGCGGCGTGGGCCTTGGATGGTGTCCTTGCAGCAAGGAAGATCTCCTTTGGATTGTGCTTTGCGAGTTGCTTCACAGTTTCCTTGCCCAGTCCAGTATTGCCTAACACAGGATGTTAGCTCCGGCGACAAAATGCTCCAGCTTCTAACAAACCGCCGGTAATGAGCACGACCTTCCCTTCGAGAGATGGAATGTCGGTCTCCGGATTGTACTTAGTGCCAAAGAGGAAGTCGAGCATGATGGCGACGTTGAGCTCTCTTTACTTATAGAAGGACTGTATGGAGTCGAGTCTTCGTTGAAAGAGAATAGATGTGCAATGTGACCGGACCTTCAGGGACCGGAGCTCAATAAGACCAGAAACAAGGACGGGCGTAAAAGTCTACGTCTCGATACGCAAACAGAAGAGTTCCTCCGTCGCTGAATTGACCGGATACTGTTGGCATCAGTCTGCGCAGCGAGGAGAATCCCGACGGGAAGAAGACTGTCCGGCTTGACGACTCCTGTACAGTGCACTGGCCTGTTATCCGAGGACGTCGTATAGCTCGTCAAGTCATCGCCTATAGGTTCGCCTTGTATAGTGATGAGTAATCCACAGGATCGCTCTCAAGGTCTGGCCACAGTCGAAGAATGCGCTTGGAGCTGACATGATTTCACGAAGGATAAGTAAGTAATAAACTTCCTCGACGCGCAAGCTGCTAAACAGAGTACGAAGTCATCCAGACACTGTATGAAAAGGATGTCGTTCCGTGGTGTCGTTTGATGTAATTCCTTCCCGCAAAAGCCTAATAAACGTTTAATTTAGGTGAAGGAAGCCCTGCATCTGGCGAGGCTTGTCCACGTTGGAGGTTGGTTCACATGTGATAGCTCGTCAACGTCCCCGCAAGGTATACAACTCCTCAGCCGCCCAGACCGCTCATTCGATGCAGACGTCGCGGGATGGGTGACGGACATCGACCCTGTTCTCCGAATCGTTAGCACCGACCAGATTGCTGAAGAGCCTCGCGATGCGCAAAGACAGCAGCAGTCTCGATCGCAGAGCATTTTTACCTCGACAGCCCGGGCAGCGTCAACGCACAGGCAGGCCATGTCGAGCAATGGACCATCATCGTCTTCCCTTGCAACGCCGTCCAGTTCCCGCCCACCCACCGCCGCGGCCGACGTGACCTTCACGCCTCAAAACCCACCGGCCGCCGAATCTCGAATCCCAAGGTGGAGACACAGTAGCAGCAGCAAAAGTCCCAGCAATAGCGACAATACCAGTGTTGAAAGTCGGAGCAGTGGCAATGGGAAGCAGCGGGCTGGGTCTTCGGAGCTGCCACTTCCCGCGTCGGAGGGCAGAAATGGCACCGCCAAAAGCACGCCCAAGCGGCTGATGAAGTCAGGAGGATTCTTGCTCGACTCGGCGTTCACCAAGGGACACTTTCACAAGAAGGAGCGCGACAACCGCGCCGAGAGGAGGAATGTACCACCATATCAAGTGGAGAAGGCGAAGGCGGCTCCCAACCGCGTATCCGGAGACTCCTCAGCCCGTGGATCGCAACTCTCACGGCAAATCTCGAACGACGACTCTACGGCCTATTCTGGTCGAAGCCACGCCTCGCAGTCGCCGAGTATGGATCCCGCGCAGCTTGTGCAGATGGCCTTGAGCCTGAGCGAAAGTCGCAAGCGACATGTGAGCAGCACTCTCCCGGTGCCGATATCGCCAGCAGGATCTCGCCGGGTAGTCTCGGACCGTCCATTGAACAAGCGCTCGAGTCTTCTGTGCGATGGAGTCGGCTACGCATCACCGGACTCTCAAAGGTCTAGTGGCCAGCATAGCAGCGAAATCGTGAACAATGGCGCCGAGCTGGTATCTTTCAGCTTCTCGCCTGCCACGTTGTCGCGTGCGGAGAAGGCTCGCAGGTACTTTGAGTTGGCCAGTGAGAATCGTCGGTTGCTGGAGCATCTGCCGCCTCTAAAATCCGATCGCCATGCCCCAGGAAACTACACGCTGCAGGCTAACAGCAGCCCTGGCAGCGCGCATTACGAGGTTACCCGATTGCCATCTCACACCAACGCCCAGCGTGGATTGGGACGTTCCTACAATCCTCTGCAGTCGCTGCGCAATCGCCGCCTCCGAAATCGGGAGAGACGTTCTTTGCCCGCGCCACCGGAGACCTGGCAGGAAACTAACTGCATCAAAGCATGGATCAACGATGTTGAGACTGCATCCAAAAACCCTGCTTTTCGTCCAGGCGGCGATCACGTACGGCTGCCTTCGTATCCTGGAGAGCTGAGAGGGCAAGACGGAAGTCAAGTACACACTTCTGTACGACACCGCCGAACAGATACAGTCACGTCAGTGATCACGCGCCCCGAGAACGGATGGACTATCGAGCCAGCAGAGCTGCTAGCAGATACGTATTGGCTGGAGAAGCGCGGTAACAAGGCATGTATCGAGGACCGCCATGGGAACAAACTGTTTCCGAATCTTGCGCGGGTCAGCGTTGACCTGCCGCGACGAAGTAAGGAGTTCCATGGGAAGGATGCAGGCTTCAAGCAAGATGCAGCTACCGACAAGAATAGTCTGCAAGACGAGACCGAGGACGAAGATCGTACAAAATTTCGCCGCAGGAACATCCTCCCTATTCCCGGACGCCTTCGGAAGAATCATACGAGCAGATCCGCAAGTGTCACTAGTGGGTCGAGCGACGAAGGACGCGGACCAGCAAACCGGTATGGTAATGCCGGATTGGGCCAAGAGAACATCGGACCACTGGAGCGTCATATGCGAGACATGATGGCAAAGGAGGCCAACGACGAATTGTCGTCACCGGAGACTGGTTCGGCAGATCGTTGGAAGTCCAAGCACAAGAAAGTCTCCGAAGGACGAGGCAGCATGGGTAGAACCCATCGAGAGTCTGTGTCGAGCATAGGTGACCGCCTCTCGGCAGACTTTACCAGGTTTCAAAGGGCACGGTCTGCCGATGGAAGAGCTGACGAAGTGGACTTTTTAAACGACTCTGCGGAAGAGCGAGCCGCTGATGACTCGTCCCGGGTCGAAGCAGCTGCATTCGCGCATCCAGCCACATTGCAGCATGCACCAGCATCCGTCCGGCGTACAAAAGATACCAATTACGAGTCGCGCAGGAAGGACACGAACCACATCGAGCGCCACGACTTCGCAAACAATTCCGAGACTCAGCTATACCCCGTAGTGAGCGGTGTACCATCTTCGGTGAAAGCCAGAGCGAGCTTGGACATACCACGACCGCCCAGAATCACTCGCCATCGGACGAGCGATAGCGTTGGCGGTGGTCTACGCCGTTCTGACACCGGTGGAACCATGGGAGGTAAGTCTGTCAAAGACGGAAGCTCTAGCATTGGACGTCGTTTCTTCAAAGCTGGACGTATTGGCGAAATTGTTCGCACAGAAGGCTCGCGCATTGGAGATCGCTTCCGCAGTGGCCGAGATCGATCAGGTGAAGTTGTCTTGGATTCCTCCAAACCTCTATCTGACGAGGATGCCGACGAGGATCGAATCGACCACCGATACGCGGGAAACGAGAACTATGATAGTGAAGCTAGCCCACGTGCATCGCTTGACCATCGTCGGTCGAAGCCAAAGTATCATACCTCTGGCTTGCCAACTTTCAAGTCTCCATCTGCGAGAGAAAGAGACTACAAAGTCGATGACTCTACCGCTTCGGACGACAGCGCTGGTATCGATCGTCAGCGAACGCGCGTCCATGCGGGCCGTTCAGCTTCTCCTACGCTGCCGGCCATTAGACTGCCAGTCGACGACAAAATATCCGACGTGGACAATTCGGGACGGAAACTGAACAACTCAACGAAACCCGCTTCCCAACAACACCTCTCTTTCGGAGCGCTTCCAGCGATCAAGACCGGCGACAGAAGAGGTGCGCTTGTCACTGTCCACGAGGGGCGAAGACACTGGAGTATATCGGACCAGACCCACCAACAAAGGCCTCAAATCCTGGAAAAAGTCACGGCGCGGGACATTGCTCGAATTCGAGCATTACTGCTGGCGACCGGCATCAAAGCGCATGAGATCTACCAACAAGGCAATGATGTTACTGGGAAGCCTTCTGGACTTATGCTCAACGTGGCTGAGCTCACTGGAGACAGACCGTCCAACGTCACTCGAAAGGAAGAATGCCTTGTTGCCGGTCGATTGTTGTCCGATAACATCTCCGCGACCCTGAGCGGTTTCGAGAAGACTGTTCAGCATTTCCAAACCACAACGGCAAAGGAACTCGCGTCTCAACTCGACGATCTCTCGCACCGTGTTTCTGACCAGTTGACGAAATTGGTGCACGAGACTTCGGACGAAGCGGACGCTTCCAATGTCGAGCTCACGACCAAACAGCCTCAGGAGGTCAAGCGCGTGGACGAGGCCGTCGATGAGATGCTGCGACAGCGCAGGAGACAATTCAGACTCCTCCGCCGCACGGGCTTCAAGTTGCTGGAGTGGTTGGTGCTTGGCATCATGTGGTGGGTGTGGTTCTTGGTGGTGCTTTTCAACATGGCGAAGAAGATCGTTGTCGGAGGCGCGCGGGCTGTTCGCTGGCTGTTGTGGTTCTGAGGAGGGGCTGCCGAAGCTGGAGTCTCTCGCGGACGAACCCCGATTCTGTGATACGCGAGTGCTGGTTTGATTCAATTTTTCTGCTGCTTTTTGAGGGGCGTTTTGTGGAACATAATCTGGCTCTTTAGTGGCCCATCACATATAGCGGCTCGCAAGATACCCTTTCCGTTTGTAATACACACTACTGTTCATGTCTGTATATACGCCTTCCGGCTCTAGTGTCGTGCGCTAAAATTTGCACGATCTCAAAGGAGAATTATATGCCGGAATATCTTTATCGCTTCTCAATCAACAGGAAATGAATGGCCACATAGCCCAGCACGAGGAACACTCCGCAGAAGACTCCCAGTCCGATGACATCCTCCCACATCGCGAGGACCTTGAAGCCGAAGCTTGATAGAATGGCGGAACCTGGCACTTCGATGTCGAGGCCGTATTGCTTGTCTACGAGGGAAAGGTAGCGGACCTCGTTCACGATGAGACCTTCGAAGCCGAAGTGGAAGATGGACAGCTGGGATGGTTGTTAGTGCGAGGACGATGAGACTGGAAACGACAAGGACACATACCCTCTGCAACCACCTGACCGGTCCAGGAATAGTCTCGTGATTAAGCAAGAAGCCAGAGAACAGCAAGCTGAACAGCATGACCAAGATGCCGAACAGGTTTGCCACGCCTTGGTTGCGAACACAAATCCCAATGCACAAGCAGATCATGGCCGACGCCAGGTTGAACAGTACCAGGAAGAGCATGAATTTGAGGAACTCGGGCCAGCTGGGAATGAGACCGGTCATCGGGTAGACGATGCAGCCCATAATGATCGGTGGGACGAGACGTAGTGGAACGATGTCGAAGACGACCTTGGAGAGGTAGTAGGCGAGTGGCGAGTAGTATCCCTTCGCGCGCTCGCGGAGGAAAAGGAGACGCTCGGGAGCGAACACCGTGAGTGAGGTCAGCGTGCTGAAGCCGAAGAGAGCAAGCATGAAGAAGAAGAATCCGAGACGATTCTGGAAACCTGCCAGATCATCCGTCAAACCGTAGAAGAGGAAGCCGAGGAAGACGGCGAGGACGATGGCGATGGCGTAATGGGTCAGCATCAGCATTGGATTGCGGTAGATGTTGCGCCATGTTCGTCGTGAGAGAATGATGAATTGGGTGTGGATCCACGGTTTCTGGTAGCCGTAGAGCTTGCTCTTTGTAGAGCCGCTGGGTGAGCCTGGTGGATGACCGTTGCTCTGTGCAGCGTGGGCGACGGTGCCATGGATGTCGTCCCGTAATGTCGCAGCCACGTCAGATGCCTGGTATGCGGCAATGAGTGCATCAAGGTCTGTGCCAGTGTCACCCTCGGCAGTTAGACCAGGGTGGTTATCATCAAGTATCTGTGGGCGGGGTTGCCCATTCTGCTTGGCCAGCCGAAGCCACTGCTGGTGACTCGCTTCTTGCTCTCTCGAGAAGTTACTTTCACCGGAACTGCGGACGCTGGACGTTGCGGCATTGTCCGCGGTGTTCTTTCGTGTGAATAACTGTCTCTCTTGCTGCTGCCGTACGCTTGTCTTCCTGTTAGACTTGGGGCGAAGGAAGCTGTCCCCAGCAGTCGATGTCACAGACTCGTCAACGCTGACGTTACTAATACTCGGTAGGCTCTTGACCGCCATGGTCGAGCTTGCTCGTGTTGTGAAGCCCTCTCCGCCTTCTGAACTGACTTCCACCAGATCCGAGTCGCTTGGCGTGCTCGCATGCATCGTAAGGTCGATCAAGTAATCGGCGATGTTGAAACCAGGAGGGCAGGAGTAGCCAACTCCATCAAAGTAGTCCTGGCAGTCCTTGAAAGGTCCACTGTAGACAGTGCGTCCCTGTGCAAGCAGAATGAGCTGATCGAAAAGTGCCACAATGTTTGAACGCGGTTGATGGATCGTGAAGACGACAGTCCTGTTGTAGGTCTTGACCAGGTTGACCAAGCATTCAACAACGTTGAACGCGTTGAAAGAGTCCAGACCAGACGTTGGCTCGTCCAAGAAAAGAATACTGGGACTTGTGACCAATTCGCAGGCAATGCCCACCCTTCGCTTCTCACCTCCTGAGATGCCACGCCCGTTTCCTTCCTCGGAGCCGATGACTTGGTGTCTGATATGGTAGATACCAAGCTGGCGCTCAACATCTTCGACTTTTTGCTCTTTGGAAGCTCTGCTCATCTGCTTGGGTAGGCGGAGCAAAGCAGAATCCAGAATGGTCTCATGCACCGTCAGAGTAGGAAGCATGGTGTCATCTTGGTCGACGAATCCGATCACGTTGCGGAACTGATCGTCATCGACCTTGTCGCCGTTCAACCAGAAGTCGCCTGATGTTGTACCACGCTTATTCTTTCGAGCCAGGATGTCCAGGAAAGAAGTCTTTCCGGCACCTGAAGCGCCCATAATCGCCAGTAGCTCACCAGGGTGAACGGCGCCAGTTATGCCGGACAAGATCTGCTTGCTCTTCAAGTTGTAAGACACATTCTCAAAGGACAGAGCAGCAGGCTTGTGGTCTGCAAGCAGCCTGGCATTCTCTTCCTCCTCATCGTCGCCAAGCGCGATGTATCCGGTTTTGTTTTGCCCGCTTCGCCGGCTGAGGAAGAACACCAGCAGAACTACGGCGACCACGAATAGCGCGCACCCAGCGATGACCCCAGCAATCAGCGGCGTGTTGATTTTCTTCACCGGCCGTTCATATCCCGGAACTTCCGTTTTGTACATGCACTCGCCACTGTGGCATGAGAGGAAGATGCTTGGATCGCCGAACACGCTGGAAATCAAGCCATTCATAGCCGGTTCCGAGAAAATACTGCTGTCTTGCGTTGAGCCACTGTACGTCCTCACAGAAGTGAACGAAGCAGGACCTTTGATATCTTGGTCCAGGAAATCGCCGATGTCGATGCTGTTCTTGGCACCACAGAGCATGCGTCCCGGAACACAACTACACTTGATGTTCTCACATTCGTACTTGGTCGTGTTCCTGTCCTCGGCGGTCTTCAGACTCCAGGTGCAGGTGTCCAGCGCGCAGTAAAAGCTCTCGTGCTGATCCACCCAGAATTGAAAATTGCAATCCTCTCGCTCAGCATTACAGCTGAAGGTAGCCTGCGGTTTCTTTTCCTTCAACATGTCGAGAATCTTGCGATTCGTGATGTCGCACATCTGGTAGTTCTCCTTGACTACAGCTCCTTCCCGATAGCATACACCGCCCGTGGTGTCACCCGGCATCATAGCATCGCAAGCCCGATCCGTCTCGCACACATTGCAGTTGATACCTCCCCACCCATCTTTGCACTTGCACGGCGCATCGCCCTCCCGCGGCAAGCGATCTTTTCCGTCTGCCAGCGAGCCACATAGCGGGACGCTGCAGTCCTCTGCTCCGAACCCTGGAGGACATGAACACTTCCCACTGCTCTTTGTACAGTTGCCGTATTGCTGGCAGACGAAGTCATCCAGATTGCAGTTGAAGCAGGGCGGGCAGTCTTCGGGACGTCGTTGGAATAGCGTGAAGGGATCGGATCGTTGTAGGAGGTCGTCGCTGGAAGTAAAGTACTGATTCGTCTGGTGCCCGGCGTAGACGGTCCATGGCAGTGACAGAAGGCTCACCGTCGCGGCGGCACAAATTGAACGCCACATGGCGAAGGATGGTCGATGGTCGAGGGTCGAGGGAGATATAGGCCGGTTGCCTGGGATGAGACTTTACCACATGGATGCGAGCAGCGCGCGTGGACTGGGCAGGGTCGCGCGGTTGTTCTCGCGTTGAATTTCTAGTAAAGGTGGACGAGACGAGGTGGTTGATCAAGATTGGTACGGACTATCGCGCGCAAGCAGATCTACCTCAGGGTCAGGTGTGGTGGCGCGAACTTTGGGAAGCTGTTCTAGTTCACTCAAGATCCCTGGCCCTCACGTGGAAATGAGCCTCGGTGGGGGGGGGGTAAATCAGTCATGTATGCGCCAAACATATTCATCGACCGTGAACACAACTTGCCCCATTCCAGTCCTTCAGAACATATCAGAACATATTTCCCAGTTTCCCCGTCAGTCGCCCAAGCGAACCCTCAATAGCAGCGCCTCTGGCGGATCCAAGGCGGCAGGGCGCAGAGTACAAGGGTTTTGAGACTAGGACATAGGTACACTGTGTCTACTCTCTCCCCTTTGCCCAGAAGTTTTGACAGTGTCACAGAGCTCTGGAAAGGACCCGGAAACCTCCCATCATGCCAGTCTCTGCTTTTGCCGTGGAACAGTGGATGGACGAGAACGAAACCAAAGCAAAGTACAACATCGCTGAGACATGTTGTGCAAGCATTAGCATCAACGAACTGGTCGACTTGAGCGACAAGAAAGACATACAAGCAGCCGATCTCATCGATCTTTCGGCGCCTCAGGACTATGGGGAGATCAGAGGAAGCACCGAGCTGAGAAGTAATCTTAGCCGCCTATATTCAACCAAGGTGGGCACGCCTCTCAGCAGCGACCAAGTGCTCATCACTCCGGGAGCAATTGCGGCCAACCACCTCGTACTCTACTCTCTCGTCGGCCCAGGGGACCATGTGGTATGCCATTATCCTACCTACCAGCAACTGTACTCAATCCCGGAATCCTTAGGAGCCAAGGTAGACCTGTGGAAGTCTGACCCGAAGAACAATTGGTTGCCAGACATTGAGGACTTGAAGGCTCTGGTGAAAAAGAACACCAAGCTGATTATCCTCAACAACCCGCAAAATCCAACAGGCGCGGTGTTGAAGAAGTCGCTATTGCACGCCCTAATAGAATTTGCCGAGGCCAAGAACATAACCATCCTATCAGATGAGGTCTATCGGCCTTTATTCCATGGTATCACACCCATGTCCAATGACTTTCCTCCTTCGGTCATGTCGCTGGGCTACAAAAATACGATCGTGACCGGCAGCTTGTCAAAAGCATACTCCCTCGCTGGTCTTCGAGTCGGATGGATTGCCAGTCGATCGCCGGAGATTATTGAGGAATGTGCCAAAACGAGGGACTACACTACGATCTCGGTTTCCAAGATCGACCAGAAGATCGCTGCCTTTGCATTGTCACCCGACACGATACACTCGCTCCTCGCGCGGAACATTCAGCTCGCCAAAGCTAACCTCGAACTCCTGGAGCGCTGGGTCATCAAACACGACGAGTTCTGCTCGTGGACAAAACCGGTCGCCGGCACGACAGCCTTCATCAAGTTCGAGCGGGATGGAAAGCGCATCGATGCTGTGGCCTTCTGTAACCAGGTGATGGAGCAGACAGGCGTCATGGTACTACCAGGTGACTGCTTTGGTGAGGACTTCAAAGGATACGTGCGATTCGGATACGTCAACAAGACGGACGTCCTGAAGGAAGCACTGGAGGAGCTGAGGAAGTTCATGCGGAAAGAATTTGATGATGTGCCGCTATGTGAGTAGGCCGGGTCCATCAACACAACAATATGAATCCAAAGCAGATCCCGAAAGCGAAACCAGCGTCCACTCCAAAGCTCTCTCGCAGTCTTGCCTCTCTGACTTGTTGAGAAAATTCGCTGTTACTCCTCGGCCTTCAGCTTGGACAGGCGGCTGATGGGGACGCTCAGCTGGGCCTGCGTTCCCAGCGACCCGTAGAGTACCTGCGTCTGGACCAACGTCAACTCTGCGGACCCGTGACCATTGCCGTGATCGTACGGAGGCTTTCCCAGACTAAAGCTGCCGTCAGTATCAAGGATTTCAACGCCATGCCAAGATACCACTGCAAGTCAACTTACCAGTCGCTCTTGAAGCCCCGCGCGATCTGCAGACTCTTGCCATCGAACTTGTAGCGCACATTCTCATCATCGCAGAGGTAGTACTTGTCTGGGTCTGCGATGGAGGTCCCATCGTTGTCGCGGTAGCAAGAAGTTTGGAGCTCGAGCCCGACGTTGTTGTCGTGGAACTCGAAAGCCAGGAAGCTCTTGGGCTGTTGCTGCATGGCGGGTTGGTCTCTCTTGGCGGGTTCGTCCTTGTGTGCGGCCGCGGTGAAGACGACGAGGTTTTGGACGAGCCACGGCTTGTCTTCGATGGGACAGCTGGCGCGGCGGTCGAGGCCCGGAAAGGCTGAGGTTGTGAGAGCGACTGCGATCCTGCCGAAAACGGCGAGCAGCATTAAAGCGAGCATGTTGATGTTTCTTGAAGATGTTGTCGTTGATGTTGTTGTCGTCGTCGTCGATGTTGAAGGGGAATAGCCGAGTTCTTGAGCTGGTAAAGTTTGGGGCAGCCAAACAAAGCTGTTTCACGTGGGCTGCAATTCACTCTCTTACTTGCAGTCCGCGTGAGCAAGTAAAGACTCGTGATGTTGTGCGAGTGACGATTTTCTCATAGAGGATTGATATGTCTTGACCGCCGAGCTGTGTGGACGAGAAGCGTTGAACTGGCAACAAAGAGAATAGAACTAATTAAGGTAAGCGACACAACTTCACGCCTCACTCTCACCAGAGTCTAGGCCTTCTTCGGCGGTGTTGAACCCGATCCATGTACATCATCTCTCATGCTTTTGGACCTCGTCTTTGACTTTGGCAAAAGAAGTTTGCTCGCAAAGCTTCACGGAGATCTGACGGACTCGTTGCGGACGTTTCTTTGCCTCTCGATTCCCATGTAACGGATTGGAGCATAGATGAAATGATACCAGCACCAATCACTCGGTGGGAAAGTCTAGTACAGAGGGTCCCATGCATACGGGAAATACAGGAAGCCAAGAGAAATCAAATCGAGCCAGCCACAACCTGGCATCGAACGAATATGATGAATGCTGTTATTCGCCCGACACTGACTCCCGTATGCACGATGTCCACTGTAGCCTCACTTCCGTGCACTATGCATCAGGCCTCTGCACATCGTTGTCCAAGTTGAGAACCTTCTCATTCGGCCCGCTACGAGGTGGTTTCGAGGCAGACTGCCTGCTCCAGACAGGTTCTCGCGAAGCTCTTTCTCGCTGCATGCAGTCTGCTTCCGGTCCACTCATCAGTGCCCAAGATAGGCATAAAGAGTCAAACCCCAACTGTCTCTCGTTTTTATTCCAATTCCCACTCGTCCGTCATTTCAATCGCACATCAACTTCTTGCTACCCTACACACCAGCACTCGCAAGCAGCCCGCTTCTGTCCGCCTTCGTTGGTCCAACGTCGCGTCTTGCCGGAAGACTCCAATGTGGGACACAAAGATTCCGCGAAACATCTCACCTTCAAATGGCCGCCGGTGATGAAAGACGAAGACCGCAGGTGCAGGAAGGCCAAGTATCACCCGCTCGAGAAAGTGAGTTGGAAATTCTCCTCTTAAAAATGTCTGTCTGCGTGATGCCTATCAGGCTTTAACATCCCACATCTCGACGCCACTACTTGCAAGAATGATTGTGATACGTACTACAATTCTTTTGACCCTGCCCCCGGCGAAAGCCCATGTCATATCGACGCTACCAACAGCGTCGAAAACGGCATATAGGTATGCGGTTAGACGTGGTGCATGTAAACTCGTCTACACCTGCCTAGGCAAGTGACGCCCTGTGCTCACCCTGGATGTCAGACGAACGTTTTCGTAGTGCGGTCGGTTGGTATTAGTGCATTACACAGTGGATAGGACAAGATGATAAGCTCCTGCGTTTGTCAATTTGATTTGACACCAGCCAGTTATACCTGCCAGCTATAACTTCACCCGTTCGAGTCCCTATTCGGAATCCTTCTCGATCAGATTCTCGCTCGGCTGCACTCGTTGGGCCCATTCGGTCCAGCTGCCATCGTAGATTCGTCTGCTACCATCGCCATAGCCAGCCTCGACTAGGGCGGCGTCGATGACTGTAGCGGTGACACCCGTGCCGCAACTCGATATAATCGGCTTGGTGGGGTCGATGCCTTTCTGCTCGAAGATCTTGCGCAACTCGTCAGGTGGGAGCAAAGCTTTCGTTTTCGGATCCAGCAGCGAAGGCACAGGGACAGAGATACTTCCTGGGATACGACCAGAGGACAGACCGGGTCGTGGTTCTGGATCTTTACCACGCCATCGTCCCTCGGATCGAGCGTCCAGAATCTGCACCTCCTCGTGCCCTTCCTTGTTGAGGTCCTGCGCAAGCTCTTTGATCTGCTCGAAAGCGATGACTCTGCTCTTGTCCAGCTCTGGCGTTGGATAATTGGTCTTCTCAAACTCTTGCGGCTCTCCCTGCTCTGTGGGGTAACCCTCCTCGACCCACGTTTTGTAATTGTTGAGGATGTGTACCGCTTCGTGGCCAAACACTTTGAACGTCCAGGCTACGCGCGGAGCGGAGAAGATACCCAGCTCAGCCGTATCGTACACCACAACTGTGTCATCTCGCTTGATGCCCAGGTTGATCATGGCATTTTGGAAGACCTCTGGACTTGGCAGCATGTGAGGGTACGGACTGGACGTATCGGCGATTTTGTCCAGGTCGAAGAATCGGGCCTTGCGGATATGGCTTTCTTTGAAAACCTGAATACCAGTGCGTCTGTCCGGATCGTTTGGTCTGGAGAGGATAGCTGCTTCAGTACGAGCGACGGACTCTGCCTCGACGCGCAACTCACAGGAACCACGAGCCGCACACTGGGATTGTCCGAGGAGCTGTGGAGAGTCGCGACGGTGCATTCGCTATCAGAGCCTTGCTCAACTCCGCCGGCGTGACGAAGTAAGAGCTGAAAGAGCGCTCGCTCTGTGCCATCTTCGTACGGATCGTACAGACACACTTTCGGAAGGTCGAATGGGCGAGGAACGGTTGGCGATGGAGGACTCTGGCAGCCATGTTGTTCGCGAGTGACAGGTTGATGTTACTCTCCAGCTTCCATCTTGGTATCGAGAAGCTATGAGTGTGTCAGAAGTGGGGAGCGTCGGTATTCGAGTAACGAAGAAGCTCCCCATGCATTCCTCGTAAGAAGTAAAGTCGTACCTCTCATAGCTGCTTCGAGGCATTGCGCGGGCGGAGTGGAGGTAGCGCCCGTGATTCGGCTCACCTGCCGAAAGTCTATTTTCTGGGGGCGCGTCTTCCCTACGGACAACGACAACGACCTCACGTCCAGTAAACATCCAAAATCTTTCTCCTGCGCCGGGTACGCCGCTGTGCCTTAAAAGTGCTACGACTGAACATTTATGCTCACTATCTACCCTGAACAGCGGACTGCCGATCGAGACCAGCAATCATGAAGATGATGATCAAAAACTACCACGCCGTGGCCGAGTGGAAGTGGGATCACTCGTCCGACGAAGACAAATGCAGCATCTGCAGTACCGAGCTTGAGGGAACTTGCGGATGTCCCTTTCCTGGCAACGACTGTCCGATCAGTATGACCTGATCGCTCACTTCAAGCCTTCCCATAGCTGACCGTATGTTGCAGCCATCGGACAATGCACGCATATCTTTCACATGCATTGCATCGACAACTGGCTGAGTTCCTCGGCGTCGCAGGGTCGGTGTCCACTCTGTCGTCAAGTCTTCCAGCCAGCCATGGCCACTGTTTCCAGCGGTGCCGTCGCAACACCCAACAACGGCAGGGGCACTGCTACTGCTGCTACCGCCGCCGCCACAACGACACCTTTGGGAAGAGGGCCTGCCGCGACCCCTACAATCCCTACTGGAACGGGTTTGAGGACCTAGATAGAACGTTGATTTGACTGGAAGCATCGCCGATGTCACGACTGAAGTGTACGACGCGACGTGTGATCGGCGCACTCGGATCCTGCGCGAGGAACCCTTTGTTAAAATGAAACGGATGGTATGTCGGCTCACGAACGATCTGAGAAAACCCACCTTCTTACCTTGAGAACGACAGACTGCCGAAGATTGGATGATTGTACGAAACACGAATGAGATACCCCTGTACGAATATTTCTGAGCTTGTGCGTCAATGACATCGTACACTTGCTGTCAGGGAATGGATGAAGCGAGATGCGGGACGGTAGCAGAAAGATTGCCTATCTAGTCTTTCCAGTGTCTACCAACTTACCTGCCATTCGGAAATGCTACCATGATACGGTAGCTGTCCTGGCTAACGAGGCGTAACCCTATCATAGTTGCCCGCCTACGAACCTGCGGTGCTAATCCATCAGGACTGGCATCTGCCAACTTTTTGTCTTTCTTTTGAGTGCCATGGTAGCTTTCGGTCAAATGTTCTGCCAAGGTACGTCGATTGTGAATGTGCCGAACCGCGGACCGAGCTGTCCACTGAATCAAATACCCTCGTCACATCAGCGCCACCCCCTCTCAATCCCAAGGCGTGACCTCCCTCGTCTCATAATACGCCGGCGCAACACCACACCCTTGATCTCCATAATCTTCACCCTCAAATGGCCCAGCTCTCCGCCCATCTGACCTACCAACAACAGTCGACCGCTCCTCATCCCTTCTCCTCGACCTTCCTCGTCGCTCACTCCCAGCACACCGCAGGTCTGACCTCCGCGAAGACATCGAGACTTGGGAAATGGAGTCTTCTGGACAGATTTCGCCGAGCATATCTCCTGAGCGTCTGCTTTGGCCCGAAAACCGCGTCAAAGCTTGCGGTCCGACTTGATATCGCGAGCCGTTGGGTTGAGCGTACTGGTAATGATCGATGGGATCTGGCCGTGTTCTACGGCTGTGGGTGGAGACCACGCTTCCTGACCCAGGATAGTCGATCATCCTCAATGGTTGTTGGTAGGATGCGGTCGAGGCGGCAGCATTGCTGCCTGTATACGAGATTGCGTACGGCGGTGGCTGAGGGTGGAGGTTGGTCGGGCGATATGATGTGTTCTGCTTTTCTCCAGGGTTGCTCCGTCTCGAAGGTCGTGCGCTGTCTTGTAGACCGAGAGCAGCGAAATCTTCCAGCGCTTGATCTATCGCTAGATCCGAGGGCGCTGGTCGAAAATTCGCTTCGGAATGACTGATGTAGAAGCGAGATCGATCGGATCGTTCCCCGCTGAGGGAGCACGAGAGGGACGAGTACATCGTGAGGAGTTGTGGAAATTGTCAAAGGAAGACGAAACTTGTGCGAGTTGCAAACGTTTGATGCAGACTCGATGAGATCTGACTACGCCCGTGAAGAGATCACCTACCCACACGCCGAACGTCAAAAGATATATCAACAGAGTTCCAAGCTCTTCCAAGGCAATCTACCCGCAGCTGCAGGTCGAGTCGTGTCAGGAAGGCAACCTGCCAGCCAGCATGTGTAGCGCGCTGTCCGCAAATGAACGAAATGTGAAATCAGATGGGGCGAGCAATAGCATAACCATCACGTGGCCAAGCCTTGTTCTGAGCTCCAACCTGCGTCCTCCCAAACGAGGCTGAAGGAGCTCAAGCAAGGCAGATCGGTCGGTTCGCACCAGCTAAGCGCTGGCTCGCCAAAGATCGGTCAATAGGAACCCGGGCCGCCGAACGACACATTCTCGATGTCGACAAGTGTACACGTTGGTATTGGTCAGAGTTGTCTGCGCGTCCACTCGAAGCATTGCCTTCGACGTTCGAAGCTTGCACTGCTTGAGTGGCCTCAACCAGAAAAGGGAGTGAGGCAGTCTTTTGGGGATTTTTCTAGCACTTCTAAAAGCGGCACAACGTCAACCATGAGGAAGGTAGCATTGCAATTTGACAATCCGTGCGGCGTGATCATTGATCACCGATGTTCGAATGAGGAAATAGGGAGAGCGATGATGGAATCGAATAGGGTAGTGTGAAGAAGCTACATGATTAGTACGCCTCATCGTCTCATCAAAAGCTTTGCCTTCAATGCGCGAGGCTAAACGCAGTTCCAACGCCGCCAACCTCGTGCTGTCAAGCCGACGACTAATGCAGCCAAATTAGTTGCGCCTTTTCGCTGATCAATACTGTACAGTGGCTGTGGCGGTGCCTACAACTCGACACGACCGGCATGAGCGCTTGCACTGGCTGCCGCGCTCTTGCCTGATTCGACTGCTTGCGATGCGACGCTTGATACCCCTAATGGCTTGCTCATCATGCTGTACTTCAAGGATTGAAGAGCGAGGTCAAATCGTGCGCCAAACAGCCACGCAAGTCCGATCTGTAGATTGTCAGCGGGATTATCTGCAGTCCGTGACGGTCAGAACTGACCATTGACACAGCGATGAACGCTAATGTTGCACCAACGGCGAGCATAAGGTACATCATATCCTTCTTGGCCGCCGCCTCCTCAGCCTTTGCCGCCGCCTCCGCGTCAAGATGTGCTTGATTGTTGCCCGCATGTGGAGTCTGGCTAGGGAAGATACCCTCGATGAACTTCTCAATCTTCGCGCATGCAACGCTGATCTCAAGGAAGTTCGGGTCGCTGGGCTTGTTCTTCTTGTGGATCTTTCGTGCGTATTTCCGGAAAATCTCACAGACGAGTTGGAGGTTTTGCGTTGACTGGGTCATGAGCTCGCACGCTGTGCCCTTGGTGATCTTGACGTTGCGGTCGAAGATGGCGGGGTTTTGGAAGCAGAGCTCGAGAGTGGCCATGGCCATGGATTGTGGGATGGCGACGAAGTTGAAGACGGACTGCTCCTTGATTCCTGCCATGTAGAAGAGGCACTCGTCCGCCTTCTTCAACGCATTGAGCACCATCTCGCTGCTGCATTGCAACGCCTTCTCCCTGTTCTGGGGCTCGAAAAGGTCATTGAACTTGTCCACGTGCTTTGACCAGATCTCCTTGGGCCAGAAATATCGCTTGTCGTCGTGGTCTTCCCGGATGTCGCGAATGATGTTTGTCTGCTGCAGTAATTGACCCATGGACTCCATCAACTCTGGTCTTTGCAGAAGCGCGGGGTTTGCTAGCTTTGCCTCGACGAATAATCGCGTAAGACCTTCTCCGACGAGACCTGCCACGTAATGACAGTACAGCTCGTACTCCTTGATGGTCTGCACACCGCTGGCTAGGTGATCGGCATTCTTCGCATAATCGGCCATGCCATTGCCCATATGCTTTGTGATGTCCTTGATGATTGCCCTGTACGCATCTTTGCACTTGTTGAACTCCCTCGTCACACAGTCAAACTTGACCAACAACTCGCGGTCCTTCTCGTTCGGGCCGTTGCCGTCGAAACTCCATGCCGGATCCTCAATGTGGTTGTGAAAGTCGCGGAGCAAAGGCTCTTTCGCTGCGATGCTGATGGTCATGTCATCCTCGACCGTGTCCAGTCCGCGGAGGATGAGGTAGAAGAGGCATACGGGCACGAGGAGCTCGGGATGTAGCTCTTGAATAACCGCGGCGAAGGATCGACTGGTGAGTTGCAGGAACCGGAAGCATTCCTTGAGATCGTGCGATTCTTTGCTCTCATCGCGCTCGTGCACTGGATTGTGCCATACTTTCCATTGGATAATCGCACGAAGTTCCGAGACGTGGATGAGGTAGTAGGCGATTTTCGAGGCTGAAGGCATTTTTTCGAATGGTTGTTTTGAAGACGAGGGAAAGGAGTGGGGAAGTCAGGGACTGCTAGTCGATAGTTTTGACACCACAGCAGGGTAGCTTTTTTCGGGCGGAGTTGTCGACAATCGCTCAAGGTCGCTGGGTGTTTTAACAGAGTTTGGTACAAAGTTCGTTGAGTTGAATATGACTGGTAGCGAGTGTGGTATTGTGAAGACTCGAGGAGGGAAGTTGGAGGTAGGAAAGTCGCCAATGGACCCGGCAAAAGAATAGGACGATTCTTCAATTGCCGAAGATCAAGCGGCTTTGATAGAATTAACCGGCACCTCTGTGGCCTCTACTTCTCATATCTACACTGCGACAACATAGATGCTCTCCCGAGCCTGTACAATTTCACACAAAGCCGTCTACCGAAGTCCGTCCTCGTCCTCCTCTAATCACTCCCTCGACTCCTCAACATCCTTCTACCCGTGCCCGGCCCAACACTCGCACTCAGATTAATATTCTCCTTCTCCATCTCTGCCGTCAAACCTCCCGCGACCGTCTTCCTCGATGCCCTCTGCTTCATAGGCAACCTGCTACCGCCGTCGGACTGGCTCACCGCGTGACCGTTAGCACTGTGACTCTTGAACAGGGGAGGGGCAAGCTGCTTGCAACTCTCATCTCCCGCTTCAACACCCGGATCGCCAGCGGCGGTAGTTGGGAGTCCTGTTGCTGCCACGTTAACGTCTAGTTCGCGCAGGCTGCTGGTGTTGCTACTTGCGATTGCAGGACGTGGAATGGGTGCCGGGAAGGCCAGCGAGGGCGGACTGTCGGCGAAGACGTTCGGTTTGCTTGGGCTCAGGAGTAGCTTGGTAGGGCTGCTCTTGGATTTCGAAGGTGAACGCCGTTGCGGCGATCTTAGCACCGACTCTGCGGTCGGGAAGCCACGCATTCGATTGAGGAGTGTCTCGTGGCTTTCTGTTCGTGGAAGGACTGTCGGATAGATGTATTGCATTCTGGCTGGCGTTTCGCCCGTCGCAGAGTACTCTTGGATTTCTGCTGCACTCATATCACTGCGGAGATTGCGGAGTGGCTGTCGAACGTCGCCGTTCGCGCTCAGTGCCGGCAGCGTCTGTGTCAACGCATCAATTCGCTCTTGCATGTCCGTACCTAGACTCTGGGTCCTGCTATACGAAGTGTCGGAGTGCTCGCCAATGTTGCGGTAGCTCTCCTGAACATTGCTCGCGAGCTGTCCAAGGCTAGCGGTGTGCGCATTGTGGTGCTCCTCGTTCTGCGATTGCACGCGAGAAACAATTTCGTCGAGTGCAACGAGCTGACTGTCCATTTGAATCATCTGGTCGTCGACGATGCGGACGGTCTCGCTGTGCACTGCCGTTGTAGTCTCGGTGATTTTGTTGGTAAAATGATTTGCACTGGTCCAGTCTGCCTTGAGCTTGTTCTTAATAGCCTCGCGAGCCTTCACCGATGCAGCAATCATAGTCTGTCCGCCAAGCGACCAGTCGTCCATGCCATTACCGTACGTTTGCTGTGCAATGCGGTAGTCGTTCTCGGAGGTCTTGATTCGCTTGTTGGCGCACTCGAGGTATCCAGTCATACGAGCCTCTTGTGCAGCGGCGGAACTGTTGACCATCGATGCGATCTGGGAGAGCAGAGCTTCTCTTTCTTTGGCCGCTGTCTCCTTCTCCTTTTCAACGGCATGGGCTAGTTGATGGTGCGACGATTGACCAGCATCCAGAAATGTATCATTAGCTTCTGCAATCTGCTGTCGCAATCGCTGCGCTTCCGATTGTTGTTCGTTCATGCGCCGAATGAGGTCCTCGAACAAGGTCTTGAACTCACGACCGAGCGATACGTAAGAGTCCTCCAATTGACTGTGGAAGGCATCCAGCTCGGTAGCGATACCAGCGCTGATCCGTTGCGCCGCGGCAGAAAGATCGTTCAAACCAGCTCCCACTTTCTCCTTGACATCCTCACGCAGCGTCCCAATTTCTTTCAAAACTCCATTCATGTCATCCCTGGCCTTGCTCGTCTGTGCGTTTACTTCAGACTTCGAAGCCTCGAAAGCAGTCGCCTTGCGTTTCAGGAACTCCTGGGAAGACTGCAACTCGTCGAGTTCATCCGCGACGAATGACTGCATGCGACCTGAAAGTGCGGCGATCAAGCCTTCTTGTTGACTTCGGAGGAGATCGATTCTTTCTTCCACGCTCAGTGTTGCGGTCGCAACCCGATCCTGTGAATCAGCCCATCGCGTCCTGTTCACGCTCTGCAAGTCTGAGCGCCTCTTTAATTTGGAGTGCAATTTATCCACATGCGTCGTTGCCGTCTCCACCGTGCTCAATAGGTCTCCTCCCAGTCCGGCGAGCTTCTCCTCCGTCTCGGCATGGGCCTTGCGTAACTGAGTCTCCTCGGCCAGGCTTTCTTTTGCATGCTCCAGTATGATCTCCGTTTTTGTCAATACATCCTTGGTACCCTCGAGCGTCAATCTCGTTTGCTCATTGTCCTTCTTCATGGTCTGGAAGTTGTTTGTCACAACGAAAAGCTCTTGGATTTTATTCCGCAAGTTTGATTCCAAGGTCTCAATTCTGTCTCTCTGCTCCTCGCTCAAGATCCTCCGCGACTCAGATTCTGTGGTAAGGTCTTCGTAGGCCTCGGCGGAGAGATAGACGCCATTTCGTTGCCGAGTGGCGATCAACTCCGATTTCAACTTCTCAATCTCGGCCGTGAACTCCCTCAGCAATGTGTTTTTGGACACCATTTGGTTGACTTGTGGCTTGTTCCGGATGTTCTTCGCTCGGAATGCGTAGTCCAGCGTGCTGATGGTCTCCTCCAGATTGCTCTTCGCGGGAGAGACCGTCGCGATGATGCATGTTTTTGTACGGCCTCCCAGTGAGTCCTGCAATAGACGGGTGAGTTTCGACTCTCGGTATGGGATATGGCTGCTTTTATCGACCAGTGCGTTGATCACCCGGCCGAGAGTCAACAGGGACTTGTTGATCAGACCAGCCTCCGTCGCTCGCTTGTTTTCAGCTCCTGATCGTTGAATGTTCTCGGACCCAGCCAAATCGACGAGATTGAGCTTCCCAGCCGACACATAATCCTCTCCACCTTCCGAGGTCTTCTTGATGTAGACAGTGATCGTGAACACTGTGTGCGATCGAGAAGACAGGTCGTTGCATTTGGTTGCAGCGACCTGCCGCTTGTGGCTGCCATCTCGAAGAAGTTTGAGGCCTCGCGCCGCGCTTTTAATGTGACTTTCCTCCATGCCTTGCACCAGCGTCGTCGTCCGTCCCCCTTTGTTGGCCTCGTCAAATATCTTGAGTTTGGTGTGATCGTCCACAGAAAGCAGATCGCGTAACTCCTCGTTGTACAGCTCAATGAAGGAGCATTTGACGCTGTGCTCGCACTTCTCGGTGCCATCTTCTCCTAGGCGGGAGAAAAGCGTGTGCAAGACACGAGGTACGATACCAGCAGCCTCTGGGGTTGGCAATGTGTCGGTGATATCACCAGACATGGTGTATGTCTTTCCCGTTCCCGTCTGTCCATATGCGAAAATCGTGCAGTTGAAGCCATTGATGACCTCGTCGAGAATAGGAGACACGACCTCGTCGAACAGCATTCCCTGGTCGGCCGCCGGCGAAAAGACTTTGTCGAACTGGTAGCATTTATTGCTGAGCGCACTCGGTCCCATAGACAGGTCCACCTTCTTTCCCTTGATTCCATCCGTAGAGACGACAACTCCACTGTTTTCCTTCACTTCTCTGTCGCTGCGACCACGGCATCGCACGACCACGTTGATGTTCGTCTCCTCCAGGGCTTCAGGTATGATCTCTGCAGGCGCCTTACGCTTCGGAGTTCGCGCCTTGGAGGATGCCACGCTTTCTGCCGGCGATGCTCGTCCAGTCAATGTAGGTGTGGCAGTCTGCGCTCGATTTGGGCCCGGGCGGGCAGCAGGTGGTCGCATTGTTGGGACTCGTCGTGGTGCGTTGCCGCTGGAGCTGGGCGTCCGCTGGAGTGGACGTGCTGCCATTGTGTGTATGCGAAGAACAAGAAAGAGGGCGCGCTGTCAAATGAGAGGTGGCTTTGGCGGTGATTGTTTGGACGCTGTAAACAATCGGAGCTGTCGCCGGATAAGCGCTTTGATCTTGCCCTGCCTCGTGCTTATCGCGTCGTCACAGCTTGACAGCTCTCCACGCCAGCTCCAACAGCTCCAACACACCACTCTGACAGCTACTTCGTCCCTCGAGCCTGAGCCTGAGGTACACTCAGTCCACTTGTATACGTTGGACTCACGTTTGAGAGTAATTTGAGGGACCAGGAGTATCGGAGCAACCCGGACAGTACATCGACACGACCACAACTCAATCGTCAGCGATCTCGTGATGGACTCCACATGACCGGCGGAAGAGGAGGCATGCGGGCAACAATGAAGCAATCCGCTCTTTGATATACACTCGACTTACCAAGCCGTCAGTCTTGGCCAGTACCTACAGTTCCCTCATACACTCTTCCTATGGCGTCCGATCTTATCCCAGTGGTCCCTGGTCAGGCACTGGGCTTCATCAGTAAGTCGAGTCCACTCTGGAGTCGGTCTGTAGAATAAACCATTTGACAAGAGTCCAGCCTTGGGTTCGGCGCTTCAGGAAGTCCTCTCAACCATTAAAGAGGACAAGAGCACCTATCCGTCCGTCGACATCAGCTTCTCCCAGTCGAAGCCACTCACCGCTCCAGTGATAGTCAGTCTGCCAGACAATGGCATCCGGTTACGATTCGACGGTAGAGACCAGCGCCTCAGATTGATCGAAGTTGTGGACTTCACAAAAGCTCAGCTCGGGTACAAAGGCAGTGAGATCGCGAGAAAACAGGACGAAGGAAGGGCGTCTTTCAAGAGGATATACCAGCTGTTCGGCGCCTCATATCCTGGTGAATACATACCACCTCCGAGTTCAAGTCGGTATGGAACATACGTCCTGTCTTGGCCTGGCATTGCCTTCAACTTCCCACTACAACACCCTGCCTGGGCTCCTGAAAAGGACCACGTATCGTTGCTGGGGTCGCAGGCTGCACAACCAGCGACCCATATGGCGCTTTTCGAAGGCAACAGTTGGACCGAAGCCCGCGCGACTCTCTTCGTCAAGGAGCCGTCCGGTCCACGGAGTGCTGCGATCATGAGTCAGCCTCGTGATGCTCTCCCTGCCGAGCTCGAACTGGCTTCGGTCCATGGCTCTGGCGTGATCGTCTTTGCTCGACGCCCACCGGCGCTCCCATTTGACCTTGTGATTGGCCAGACAGCTCCTCAAGATCTACTGACTGAGCTCGGCCCACCAGACGCCACGCACAAACGCGACACTGCCGTTGCGGCCGAGCCGTCGCTCCCCAATCGAAGACGGAGCAGCAATGCGCGAGGCCTCGGTAATGGATACCATACGACGCCTCCATCGAGTTTGTCATCCACTGGAACGGACACGTTTGACACCGACTTTGACTCAGGTGACGCAGAGGACGACTCCGCTGAGCGAGCAGAACGAGAGGTGTTTTGGTGCTATTTCAGCCATGGTCTGGACGTTCTCGTGGGCCCTCCGACCGATACTGTCTACTCGGAGGACCCGGATTTCCCTCCTACCCCTGTTACCGCGAGTGCGCATCTCGTGGTGCTGAGAGTGACCCTTCATGGCAACATTCCAGGAAGCTACTCCTTCAACCGGCACCGTCGCCTCCGATGGGCTCTCGAACTTCGCGGAGCCAGCACGACCCTGACATCCGAGCACATATTCGACGACATCAAGCCGGATCTACTCCAAGCGTTCCATGGAGTTTGGCCGGACAACGAGATGTCGCGAGGACGCGTTGTAAATCGCACATGGGGAGGCAGTCCGACGGACAGCAGTTTTTTCCTACCGGATGCGGACGAAGATCTGGTGGAGTCCGGTGGTGGCAGCGAGTCGTGGCTTGGTAATGCGAAGCTTTATTCGTTCCCTGGGTTGACATTTGAGGTGTCGAGTAATGGCGCTATATCGGCGTTGACAGTTTCTTGAGAGCTTGGGATTGGACACCTTTTGGATAGAGCGTCCTGCGAATGGCTACTGAGACACGATAGATTGACGTATGGCGATGTCCTTTGCCTTGTTGTGACAGTCATAGCGATACAGTGGGAAGCGCGCAGCTCCAGCTTCGCCGCAACCTGTCAGCTCGCCGATAATCACGCCGAACCGCCATCTACCAACGCCCGCAGCCTCTGCTGATCCAAAATGTCCCCTTCCACCAACCTGCCCAGCTCGATCATCTTCCCTTCCCGTGTTTCATACCTCACCAAAGTAGGCACACTGTTCACCTCCCACTTCTGCCGAAACACATTGTTCGGATCTCTCCACCTGGAATTCTAGAATCAGCACGATCTTCACGGCAGTCGAGAGGAAGACGTCTTACTCGGGCCGCTGTCCCACTTTGACGAATGCCAGATGTGGGCTATCATTCGAGGAGAATGTCTTATGCAGCACAGGCAGTGCGGCTCGCACGTCTGGACACCATGATTCCCCGGTTGATGGGTCGTTGGAAGCGATAAAGGCGAGGAAGATGGTGTCTTTTGGAGAGTCCAATGACGAAGGAGAAGCGGGGAGGCTGAAGTCGGCTTTTATTGGCATGTTTAGATCTGACAAACTACTGCGGGCTTCGTGCTTTCATGTCAGAGTCGTGAGAGGGACATGTGTACTCATAGTCGGTACCTGCCTTGCGTATGTTTTGGTCTGCTTTGTCAGCTTTCAGGCGGCCTTCGCCTTCCCACGACTTCACTTCAAGCCTCGTCTATTCTGCTACCATTTGCCGTACAGCAACCATGGAGTCTTTCCCACTCTGCAGGCTGTGCGGAATCTTTGAATCAACGATTCGCATGTGGTGACACCATTGTAACGGATCTACTCCATAAGCGGTAAATACCACTTATGGTATTCGCACTGGCGATGCAAGCTAGGGAATGATCACCCGAACCTAATGGATGACCGTCCGAACCCAATGAATGACCATTGAATGGTCCAGAGACGTAGTTTCGAACGGGAGGTATCTCATCGTCTTCTAAACACCTCGAGGTCCGTGGAGGCGAGACTGCCATCGTACTTTTTTCTATGCCAGCTCGAAAACGGCCTGATCCTCCAGGTTCGAACAACTCTCAATCTGTGTATCTTTCGCACATTTTCTGTCTTTGGTCACCGCGCTCCTCGACCCGGACAAACATGGATGACCGACTCGAGGAAGGTGAAGTGCATGGAAATGTGCGCCGTAAACTGACAAGACGGCTCACGACACAAGTCGACAATGATTAACATTTCTTGAGGTGGAGCTCACCTGTCTTGCCCTCCAGACCGGCATCGTCGACGCATGCAAGTTCCCCAAGTTTCACTGCTGTGAGCATCCCATGCCTGCCTCTACTATCGAGAAAGACTGGAAGCTGATCGAGAGACCTGTCATAGTCGTTTCAAACCAAGCTGGAAACACAGTCCTCTTCGCCGTAGCCGCGGTTCCCCTCTTCGGCACCCGTCAAGAAACGAATTCACCGTACCCGCGGCTCATCTAGCGACGTCTCTCGGGCTCTTCTACAAAGGGGTCTTCACCGCGGGTCAAATCGCAAACCGCCTGCAATGCAAGTTCTTCCGCTGGTGGCTACTCCTGACGAATTCGGTGCAGACACTCTTCGTCTTGCTCGTAGCACTGTTGAATCATCTGAATCCAACAGGGATGTATGACGGAGATCCGATCAACAGTGCTAGCATACTGTGCTCGGTTGGTCTTTTGGCATTTGCGGTCGGAGCACAGGTCGCGATGAGTAGACAGTTGGGGATGCCCGAGATCCCGACGACACAGGCCACCGCTGCTTATGTGGATCTGTTTGTCGATGAGAGATTCTTCGCCCCGGTCAGGGAGAGCCGCAGCAGAAACCGAAGAATCATTTTTCTGGTCACCCTGTGTATTGGGAGATTCATCGGAGCACCAGCGTACCATTACGTTAGCACGGGGCTCTGTATCCTCTTGGCTGGGCTGGTAAAGGTTGGGGTCCTTGGCATGTTTCTGTTCAACAAGTCAAAGCTGCAAAGAGAAGGAAGCCGCTCAAAATAGAGGCCGAAGCCTGTTGCCTTTCGAGATGCCTGTGACGGGAGGCTACGATGTGTGTTTATTAGATGGCCGAAACATTATATACTGTACGCGAGCCGCCATGTTGTCCCCTTCCTACCGAAAACCATCTGGTATTCTGGTGGCTGAAAAGCGTCTGATACTCTCTGGCAAGGCTGGTGAAGGTGACGACGAGTACCTTGTGCATTGTTCTTATCTTGCCAACGCGCAACCAGGGGCTAGGATCGAATCGTGACCATACGACGACCTGGGCACTACTGAAACTGAAGCGTATTAGAATAGGTCGATGTACGAGCTAACGAGAACCATACCATACCGATGGAACGAGAACTGATGATTGATCTACACTGGTTTGTCCTCATCATGCCACCACACATACGCTTCCGCTTGCAAATTTTCTCCGAAGACAGAAGACGCCTCCCGACAGTCGATAGACCCGGCACATTTCCGCCTCGTCATTCGAACAGTTGCCCATCATTTCCGAAGTCCTCAACGCCGTCATATCGAACTGAACTCTTCTCACACCTTCAAACATCGATCACCTCAACCGTGATGGCTCCGAACGGCACCTCCTGCCCGAGCTTCAGCATGTTCCTTGTCCCGAGCGTAAGTGCATGCAGGAAACCCTGCGCGGCGACGACATTGCTGTTGCTGTTCTTCGGGAGCAGCTCTTCGAATTCGATGGTGCCGAATGGTACGTCTTCCTTTCCGCCCTCTGCATCCACTCCACGGCGACTGTCATCGAGTTCCTCAATCGCGCTGCGCACAAAGTCGAGGAAGTTTGCGCTCTCGCCCACCAGAATCGCACGCTGCCACTGTGACTGTACAGCGGTCTGAGTGTCCACTTGCGCTGCAGGACCGAACATTTCGAATGCCTCTTCGCCAGTCATGCCGGTGATGTCGTGGCCGTCCATTTCAGCGTCGAGTAATTGAAAGTCGTCCACCTCGCCGCCGACTGCTCCGCGAGCAATGAGTGGCGATGCGGAGGTGAGGCGGCTGCCACGACGGGGCATACTGTTCAGCTGCATTCCGAAGCCACCAGCCATTGAAGTAGACGTCGGTGCGTGGATATTGGATGGCCGGCGCGATCCAGTACTCTGATTCCACGGAAGGATACCCGAAAGCTGGCGCTCGTCAAGAGGTGTTGGAGCTTCACGGCCTTGCTCAATCGTGTCGTCTCCATAGTCCATGGCCATCATGTCGTCTTCATTCCCACGGCCAAGCTCGTCCGACGACGGCTCTGTCCGAGCTCGAACTCGGCGCCCAGCTTGGCTTTCCTCGTCATCTCTTGCACGCTTCTGGCCGGTTGAGAGTAGATCGACCCCGGTGAAAGCCTCGAGGAGGCGAGCGCCGGAAAACAGATCTAGCGGACCGCGCATCCCCTGGCCGAGGAAGTTGCCGGCACCTAGTATCCAGTGTTCGGCATTCTTCTTTGCAATGGCGGCCAGCTTGGGACCTTGTTTGCGAATGGCAGCCTCACGCATGCTCTCCAGATAAGTGTCACTCCAGTGGGCCAGTACCCTGTTACCGAGCACAGTTTGGTTGTCGATGGCGATGACTTGGGGAGGTGCTTTGTGTTTTCGGCGTAGTGGCGCGGATGCTGTCTCTGAGCTAGTCGTATGCTGGACGTCCATCTGGGCATGATTCGGCTGTCCGCCAATGACTGGGTCGAAGTCGTCTTGCAATGGCATGAAACCATCCTCATCTGGTATGTTCGGCTAGCAAACGTTAGCACAGAGTCCGATCAAGTCATCCACAGCACGCTACACTCACGAGGTCGTTGCCCGGCTGGTCACTGTGCTGCTGGCTGCCATGAACAGATGACCGACCACGACTGACTTGTCTCGCCGGACTCTGCTGCGGCTGCTGCATGTCTCCAGCATTGTCGTCAAAGTTCATCGTACCGTCATCGTTGACCGTCCACATCGGATCATCGTCCAACGGTTGTGCCGGCTGAGTGGATCGGACCTTTGATCCACGCCCTGAGTCGCCGGTGATGCCGAAGGATCCAAAGGCACCACCTACAGGTCCACCAGCAAAGGAGCTCTGAGAAGGCGGAATCATGAGTCCGCCGATAGATTGCTGTGAGAGGTTGGTCGTTTGCGAGCCGTGGGGCGATAGTAGAGACTGTGTGCCGTCCTCCACTTCCATTGGGTCGAAGTTCACTTGGTCGAGGTCTAGCAGGTCCATACCGGGTATGAAATTGGGGTCCTCCTCCAGAACGAGGTTTTTGGCTCTGGTGAAGAAAGATCAATAGGCTGATGTCACATTGCGACCGGGCGATGATAATACTCACTTGCCCTTGTTGACACCTTCAGGCTCCAGGTTCGATTGCTCAATGAGCTTGAACACAGCACGCATGTTGTTCTTGGCACTCTCCGCATCGTGTAAGATGTATCCGCACTGCTGAGAGTACACGCGCGTGACGCCGATGCTGTTATGATGGCAATCAGCGCATTCCGCGACGGGTATTGTTGGCCACTCCTACGTACAGCAAATTGCTCTGGAGCCTGAGAGCCATAGGAGCTTCTGGTGTGACGATGGTGTCGCATGCTTTTGCCACATCCACGTCGAGGATGGCCTTTCGTGAGACCTTCTTCAGGCCGGATTTGGCGCCTAGGGTGGCGACCAGCCTGAGTGACTGTCAGAAGGCGATAGGTGAACGTGAGATGAAGTTGGGGCATACCAGACGGTGGCCACGCCATACTTGCGAGAGGTGAGGACTGTGATGAAGGTCAGTTATTTTTGACACTGGACGCGTCGCCGCCTTCACTTGCCTTCGTGGGAGTAGAACATGGTGAAGGTGCTGATATGAGGATCTAAGGAATGATCATAACGAGTAGGTGTTTGGGCTGCGCACGAAGATAAAAAGGCTGGCGATGCTGTGTTGAAGAAAGACTGAACGGAGAGTGGAGAGGAGTGATATGATGAGATCAAAGTCGCCACTTGCGGTTGGACAGTCGGCGATCTCGCTGTTGTTGTACGAAAAAGGATCAACTTACGTTACAGCGGGCTGAAAGGAGGCAAGAGTGAAATTGTCAGGTAGCTTACACGTCGATGCGGAAATGCACGCTGATTGTTATGCATACAGTGCTCACACTCGTCTCGGTAATCGTGTTCATTCATCGTCCGTCTATGCTGCCTTTTGCTCCGCCTCAGTGATGGTGGGCAAAGGGACTGCCCTGTACAGCAGAATCAGCGCACTGTGAGTCTCTCCACCACCAGACAGGGTCTCAATCTTCTCGCTCTCCACTTCTTGCACCTTGTCATCGTTGAACCACCACCACTTGCCGTCCTCCTCCTGTCCAGGCGCCGAGGCAGCCTTCTTCACATAGGCAGTGTAGTGGCCAGAGTCAGCCGACGATCCCTGATGCGTCACCAGAGCGCGGAGCTCGTACAGACCCGTCTGGTTGGCAGTCGAATCCTTGGCCATGTCCGGATGCACAAGCGAGAGGAGCTCCTTCTTCGCGGCGAGGATGGAAGCGGCACGCTCAGCCTCGATCTCCCCGTCGGTCTTGAACTTCTCCTCCGTACCGCCCATGGCAGTATCTCCACCCGCGGCCTTCTTTTCAGCAGCCAGTTCCGCTTCACCATCGGGACCCTTCGCCTTGAGCTCTCGTTCCCGCTCCTTGTCCTTCTTCTTTTGTAGAGGCTCGTCAGAACGCACATTGCTGTCGCCATTCTGCTCTTGCTCCTTTTGCATCCGCTTCTGACGCTTCTTCGCCCGCTCAATGTCCTCCGCATCCTTCCTCACTTCACGAATCTTGTCGCGCACGGGGATGAGCTTCTTGCGGAGCTCATCGGTGCAGAACTCGGTGACATCGATCTCGTGTTGGAAGGTCACTTTGCGGAGAATCTTCGCTTTCTTGCCAGTGTCCTTGCGCCAGAAGAAGCGAATAAAGTGGATGGGCATGTACTTGGGCAATCGCGAAATTCGAGACTGGCGAGAGTAAATGGCACTTCGTCCCAGGCTGGGAGAATTCTTCTCGATTTTCTCGTTTAGAGCAATACTGATACCCTCTCTCATGTGATTTGTCTCGGCCTGGATGTTGCACTTCAAGTCGTTGAAGTCCTCGTGATTAATGGTGGCTCCCTCGTCGGGTGCCTCATCGCAGGTCATCTTTACCTCAAACTTGCCTCCCATGTACTTCTCCACCCAAGTTTTGAAGCCTAGCTCAGTCGCGTCCGAATCTTTGAGCTTCAGGGTCTGATTGAGTGTGGAAATGACCTGGGACCAGACCTCTTCAGCATCCTGTTGCGCGTAGCCGTGTCCGCTCTTTGCGCGCTCGGCGAATTGTGGGAACTTCTGCCGTAATGTCGTGAGGAACATGAGCGGTGGGAAGCCTTGCTGAGTCTCGCTCATCTGCCTGTAAAGCTCTCCCAAAGATGAGGTCAGGTCATTGCCCCCGCCCAATCCTCCAATACCGTGCTGCGCGAGTTGGTCCGCCGAGAAGAGAGAGGAGGAAGGGCCCGGAGCCGGTGCACTAGGTGTGTACGTCTTCAGCTCATCGAGCAGCTCAGGAACAGCACGCAATGTCTGCAGCGTGGCGTTTGCATAGCAGGTGTTTCCCATGTTTTGCAATCCTGCTGGTATCGCACCAGCCTGTCTTGCCAGCTCTGCTTCCGACATGTCTTCTGCAAACTTCATCTTCTCTTTCGGGGCCTCGAATACAACGTTGGCCGATGGGTTTCCAACGAGTGTGATGGTGGCGCCTGGCTTGAGGCCGAGCGATGACAACGGCGTGTCATCTTTGACGAGTTTCTTCGCAAGAATCTTTTGGTTCTCTGGCTCGACGTTGGTGAGAGAATATAGCTGCATCTTCAACTCTTCTCCATTTGAGGCGGGATCGACGGTAAGGTCATGGACCTTGCCTTGATGCTTGACTTTGATCGGGATTTCCGCCATATTGAACGAATTCGGGGGTGAATGTGAGACTCGATGCGTGCTTCGAATGGTATTTGCGCGAGGCCGACGGGAAGTGCAGCGAAGGAGGTGATCAGAAGAAGAATGTGGAAGCAAGAAGGCGAAAGGCAAGTCAACAATGACGCCTCACGAGCTTGAAGTGATGCCTTACTAATAAGGCCAGAATAATGCCAGCGCAAGACCGACACCGGTTTTGCAAGCGAGCGCTTGACAACATCGATTATGCTACAGCGGAGTTATCATGTCTTTTCAAGGAGTCAGTAAATACAGGAAAGCTCAGCTACATTCTACCTCGCAAACAATCATCTGTCTTCACGCCTTGTTGTTCACCGGCGTGATGATATCAGCACTCTCAGGAGTCGCCTCATTGTCGTTCATCACCATACGATCCAACACCTCTTGCTCTCGTCCACCCGGGCTCACAGAGTCGTCCGTGATGCCAGACATCTTCTCCACAACGCGAGCTGCAAATATGTCGCCACTGACATTGGTGGCCGTCCTGAAGCGATCGATGAACCAATCTATGGCGACAACGACAGCATACATTCCCGTGATTGGAATGCCCACAGAGTTTGCGATCATGATTGTGAGAACTAGAGAGGACGATGGGATTGGTGTTGTAGCAATGGACGACAGAACGGCGAGGAGGACGATGAGCGTGTAGTCTCCCGCGTTCAAAGTCATGCCTTGGGTGATGGCGAGGAAGACCACGACGCAAGGGAACTAGATTGATCGTTAGTAAGAGCTGAAGTGATTAGGGAGCTCCAAACGTACGTAAATGGCCGTCCCGTCCATATTGATCAAAGCACCCAAAGGAGACGTGAATTGCACTATCGGCCCCGCAATATTCTGCTTCCTGAGACATCTCATGGTCACCGGGAGAGTGGCAGCCGACGAAGCTGAGCCCCAGGCAGTGATCCAGGCCGGAGAGCACTTGATCCAGAGTTTGAACGGATTCTCGCGCGTGAAGCAGAAGAAGATGATCGGCAGGAAGATGAACAAGTGGATGAACATGCCTGGAGTGGGAAGTCAGAGGGCGGAGCAATGCTATAAGGTCGCGATCTTAACGTACCTGCGATGGAAGAACCGATGAGGACTCCCAAGTTGGTGCCAATGTCGGCGATAGGTAGCGTCAGGAGGTTGGCGAGAATGAGGAAGAAGACACCAATCGGAGCCAGCTTGATGAGAAAGCTGATGACAATGAAGACCATCTTGTCAATCTCCTTGACGGCTCTGAGAAGCGCGGAGTCCCGCTTGAGTAAGTACCCCACGACCACGGCGGTGACGAGTACACCCAACAGCTGATCCTCGGCCAAAGCTTGAAATATGTTTTGAGGAATGAACGATGTGAAGACCGAGACAACAATATCGTGTGGGGCATTGCCGGAGTTTTCGTCGATCGTTTCCTGTTCATCCGAGTCGACTTGTAGACTCTCAGGGTCGGCGACGACCATCAAATTTGACCAGACGAGGTCCATGAGGATCATGCTGTGTACTACGGCGAAGATCGTTGTCAGGACGTAGTATCCGATTGTCCACTTCACGAGCTTAGATCCGCCTTCTGACATGTCCTTAAGGTTTTGGACGGCCAAAATGATGGCAGTGACGATAAGAGGAAGTACTGTAGAATGGTCAGCAGAAGGTAGGCCGGTCATCAGATGAACGACAACGTACCTGTTGCTCTCAGAGCGCGCAACCAAAGCATTCCAGGAATCTCCAAGATTGTAGGAGCTGCTTCAGGAATATCGGTCGTCGTCGCACTGACAGCGATGCCAATCGCAATACCAATTATAGCGGCAAGAATGATCTGCACGGCGGAACCAGGAGTCTTGAGCTCTTTCAGGCATTTTTTCCCAAAATTGAGCTTCGGCTTATCGACTTCGGAACCCGTGCGTGTACCAGGTGGTGGACTCTGCGATGACACAGAGTGGCCGTTTTCGATGGCATCGCCTTTCTCGTAGGTGCTGTCGTTGGTGGGTGGTACGGTGGCCATGACGTTTTGTATCGATGGCTAGTGTGAGTATCGTCACAGAGGAGGAGAGAACGCGAACGTAGGCACAGCACAGAAAGGGAGGCGGCGGATGAACTTATCTTCTGCTCATGCACCAAAGACCGTCTCTATCCGCGAATTGATAACGAAAGGCCGATGTTACCACGAATTGTAGATGGTGTGTGCTAACAGCTTGACAAGACAGGCCGATGCATGGCTGCATGTCGTTTCGTGCAGGTGGCATACTGCCATGCCCCGGCATGATATCTCGAAAGGCATTTGTAGTAGACTCAAGACCCTCAGCAGGTGAGCTGAGACCGCAAAGGTGCGTCGTAGGAAGCTGGCCGAGGGCGACTACGCCGCTCACGAGTCCCAGTCGATGCTTTCCAGAGGAGAAAAGGGTGCAGTGTTCCTCGGTGGTGGAAGTCCGCTCATTTCATTGGGCCGCATAGTCATGATCTTCACTAGGAGAGTGATAGCATCTCTTGAGGTTTGGTCTTGGATAGTCGTGGCGCCGAGAAGTCAAGAGATTTGGCGTGCAACATCACGGAAGGGGCACTATCCCCGATGAATCAATGCTTGTCTTGCTGGCTCGAGAAGGTGCAACCGATGATGGAATTGACGTCGGCTCGAGGCGAGGCGGCGTGGAATATGTGAACGTCGAGGTAGGGAGTTCACAGCTCAAGAAAGCGAATGCCAAGGGCTTTGCCTTGGGTGTGTGTTGAAACTGACGTACATTCTACTACGCCTGGTATGAGCAACCTACATGTATCTTGCTATCGTTCAGGTGCAATGCCGTGATAACTTCCAGTGCTTTGGTGTGATTCGTTTTTGGCATGCAAAGTGCGTCGCAGCAGTCGAAGTATTTCCCAGCAGTCGAGGTCCGCACCGTACCTGCACAAGCAGTCCCTGGTTGTGGGGAGCCTTGATAAACCAGGTCACTGATGTCGGGATTCCTCCATGAGGTCTGTCTTGGACGTCTCTTCTTGTTACTTCGCAGTGGCATCTGTTCTTCCTGGAGCCGCCTCTTGGACACCTGAATAGGCATGCTGGCATAGAACCACTGCTTCCATGGTCGCTTGTACACGCTGTCGCCGCTGCAGGGTTCCGCCGCTTTCGATCCTCGTTAACGGCGACACGAAGCTCTCGAGCCATTCGCGATGTTCTCATCTCTCAATGTCGATGGTGAAGTCGACAAGGAAGAAACCGGAGGCTCGTGCGGTTAGGATGGTGGCCTAAATCGAC
>AFIY01001218.1:0-27571 GCA_000223825.2 Zymoseptoria passerinii SP63 | reverse complement strand
AATTGTTAATGAAGTTAAGAAGTTAAAGAAATAGCTACTTATCCTATAACTCGATATGGGCCACCATCGTGATGCGCTCTCACCATTTCTCGTCGCGAAATCTGACCTCACCTCCTCTCTTACAACCCACTAGTCTCGCTCTTGATACGACGTCCTGAGCGCCATGCTGTCGGTCTGTCAGGACGAGCGTGGATGTCTCGGAGTCTGCTGGACTCAGCGGCGACCCCGACTCCGCCCAGCGCAAGACTTTGCGCGTGGCCTGAAGCCTCAAATTCTAACGTTGTCGAAGAATCTGGGAGCTCGGTCGCCGGCAACCCCCTTGTGCCCAGTTTTAGAGCTACTTGCCGCTCTCTGCTTCTTGCACATCAATTAGGGCCTCGCGACGACTTTCGTTCTCGTCGATCAATGCATCATGCCCATGTTATTGACTGACGCGATTGCTGGCGATGCTTTGCTGCGGTGTACATACTTCAGACCACTGCAAGCGCTCTACTGCAAAGCTGAGCATCGCGCGGTGCTGAAATGCATGGCCTGCATGCTCCAGATAAGTACTTGAACAGTAGTATGGCCAGTCTTGCACGGTTTATTCTTGCTTCGCAAAATCTCATTGTCCAGGGTTGGAAGGAGAAGTTCATCGCTTCAGAACCGACCCCCAGGAACGACTTCAACATCAGTCAGGTTCCCAAACATGTAGTTCCACCACTTTCTCCCTCTCCTTTTCCTCACCTCCCTCATTCCTCTCACCTTCGCCGACGTCCTCATCTCAAACACCACAGTTTGCACGGGCGCCTTCCCTTCTCAAATCCTGCACTCACCGCGCCAAAGTCCTCTGACTCCTCTCCAGCATTGGCCTCTCCAGGGACTACACGTGCGCCGCATTTGATCCACGCTCGAGACAATCAATACATCCGCGGCGGTACAGCTGGTCCGTTTGGCGATGACGTGCTGGCGAAGCAAGGAATCTGCGACTCCGGAGAGGCGGCAGTCTGTCAAGGACGGAGATGGGTACGCTGTGAAGGATGCGGGTGGCGGAAATCCGGGCGACTGCATGCTGGATGATGGGTAGACCAGGAGTTGCAACACGTGGATTGGGATAACGTATCTTGGGTCGATGTATTTCTGTACCAGCGCCTGAGATGCCTTGGACCTGAAGGGTGTCAAGAGTCGGCAGGATCTCGAAGATGGTCTGAGAAGCCCATTTGCCAGACGATGGCAATTCTGGGTGGGCCAGACCCAATCCTGAGCAGGAAGCCTCTCTGGCCTACGATTAAACGCGTCCAGATGCCCTACTGGTGACTTGGAACTGGCCAATGCGCCCGAAGAATCGATCCTTTCAGGTCGCATGTAAGTCCAGCAGCTGGTGGCGAGAGATTCAAGCAGCCGTTGTGATGGATGTGATCGCGCCGTCCCGCCACGGCAGATCCGCCGAGGTTTGCGAGGCTGCTCACGGTGCAGTGTGGCTTGTGCATTCGCATGTCCAAACGTTGTCAATGGAAGTGTCCAAGATTCACAAGCTCAGCGACTCGACTCCATGCCCTCCGATCGAGGCTTCAACATCATGGTGTCCTTGGTTTCTTCTCTCTCGCCACTTCTGTCTCTCGTCTACTTTGTCTCTTGAAGGATCATATTTCGACTCGCGGTGCCCAGGCAGTGCGTCGAGTGCTTGCGCAGAAACCGGTGCGGACAGGTGGGTGGATCGAAGTTGAATGAAGTCTTGCCCGCCTTCAATGGGCAGGCATCATTTGTGGGCACACTACTGTCCATCATGTTAATCAGCCACTTTCCTTGCACCTCTTTGAGTCAGGAGTTAGTCTAAAGGACATCAGTGATGAAGAAGTCTGCTTCGTTAAATTGTGCTTCCAAAGCTGAGAGCTGCGATGCAATCCGGCATGTCCAACTTGTGCTTCATCGTTACTTGAGGTTTCTCTACGCGTGACATCTCTGCTGTACCTTGCAGGTGCTGAGAATCGTTCGCTAGTCCCTCTCCTCCAAATACGAGCCGTCGATATCCTGTCATAATCTTGGATCCGATCTGGCCGCAGAGTCTGCTCTTGCTGCCGAAGTGGAGGCTCGAGGTGTCGTGAAGTTTTGGAGCCCACTGGTTCGCTGCAACGCGAGTGACGCCCAGAGTGAGAGACGCAGTCGATATTTGCTCGCTGCAGCGTGAGGTGGCGGTGGATCATTGACGAAGGTGCCGTGGTTTTCGTCGTTGCTCGTGCGTGTGCTTGTGTTGATGAAGTCTCGAGGCTCAGTCTGGAGTGCCTCAAGTCAGCTCTATCAACGGCCATTGCCAACGCTGGACGTGCTCCAAGCTGTTGAAGTTGAGGATGCTGCTTGCTTAGGTCTGGAGGGTCTCTCGTGACGTTGAGTGAGCCTCTGAGGCTTCGTACGGGCGGCACGGCCTGCAACTCACTTGAAGCGATAAGCACACTCTCACGAGAGAACTGCGTATGAAGCGGTCTGTGAGCGAGTTGACCGACTACCATGATCGTCTGCCCGTGAGCCTTAGTGCTGGAGACTTCATCGGCACTTCAAGACTTCAACCTACTTGAACTGGCAATACCGCCTGCTACCCACGACGATTGTTTCAAACAGCTGGTTGAATTCTAGAGTCTAGCGAGAGAGATGGATGCTCACGGCAGGAGCGCTATTCATTACAGACCTTCAATGCATACTACAACAGACACAGCACCGCGCCAGCAGCAGGCTCGGCAGGACGCACACAGGCAACAACAACAACGAATTCAACCGTGACTGCGACATCAAGCAAACATCAAGCAAACCCTTCTCCAAGCCCCAGTCTTTCGACCAAGGACACGATGAAAAGTACACATCACAAGTGATGGGGGCATCAAAAATTGTGCCAACGACGGACCCGAAGGCCAATCACACGGTCCGACTCCGCAATGTGCAATGCAGGTGTTCGCCATGCCATCCCCGAATTCTTGAGCTCAGGGAGGGTTGACAAGGTAAGTATGAGAGGGAAAGGAAGCAGGTTTGGCAAGGGAAAAGCTCGAAGGTCAATAACTGGCGACGGGAGCGGGACGCGGTAGCTGTTAAGCGTGCTCGGGACAACGAGCAGCGTGTTCGAATGAGTACTGGTGGCGCCGGCGGAAGGGTGTGGCAGTGAGGGTGAGGCTGAGTGGAAGGGCGTGGAAGGGGAGGGGAGGTCGTTGGGGGAATGAGTTGATCAGATCGTTCAAAAGGCTTGTATCTTTTGCAGCGATCGTTGTTGAGGTCCATGAGGATGTGTTGAAGCAGGTCGATCGATGCTCTGTTACATGTTTGCGGTGTGATGATATGCCCGTCGAACGATGCAGTCTTCGCTCGTCTTGTTGACCGATCGAGGCCTATCGACGCTTCAAACGCCGGCCAATTGTGGCACATGAGCACTCATTCACCTGTCAACGGGGTTCGAGTCACCCTCTGCAAGCAGATATTGGAAACCATAACCACTTACAACTCAACGCACTCGAACTCCCCAGCTCCATTGAGTAACACTGAGATCGTGTGCCAAGCTTCCTCAACATCGATCAAGTCTGCGCCATTGATGACCACATCATCATTCTGACCTGCGAGAAACTCATATTGCAGAGCACCATCGGACCAGTACTTCTTGACGGACGCCTCTCTGCAACAGCGAGTACGACTTAGGAAAGAGCTGTAAGTCCATCAGCATTGCATACTCGACGCCCAGGGAGACTAGCCATTCTCACATAGTCCTCATCACACAAACCACCATGTCGAACCCGGACCGCCCTCACACCCTCCCCAAATTCGACTTCAAGACCTTCTCCAAGATGGCCAAAAGCGACCGTGCGCAGCCAGCGGAAGTCAAGCGCATCGAAGGGATGCCTGCGGGCGAGAAGAAATCGGAGGGAGGAGAAGGAGAAGAGGGATGGACCCTGGTCAACTCGGAGAAGGAGAGGATCGCAAAGGAGCTGAAGGCGGAGGCGGAGGTTCAGAAGGAGAATGCGTTGTTGGATGAGATCGGGGAGATGTTCGTTCTCACTTTGAGCAAATAGACCTGTTCGCTCTTGAGGTGAGGGAGTGGAATTGACGCGAGTTAACGAACTCCCTATGACTGTCTTTACATCTTCACAGCTTCACTTACAATGTTGTACAGATCACTGGCTTCTATCGGTTCATCCGGTTGGGCGGAGTCTTCGCAAGGTCAGACAAACAACTCTTTGCGGATTCATGTCGAAAGAAACGCGCAGAACCGCTGGAAACCCCCACCTCACGGGGTGAGCGTGGCGCCCTTCTACGCTGGTCAATCGATGAGATGACTCCACCCACACAACAGTAGCTGAGTATTTGTAGCTCGATCGAACGTGTGGTCAACGATACTACGAGGGTTGAAGTCAGGCGGCTATCCATAGCTCTCATGACTGAGACGGAAGTGCTCAGAAAGGCCGGTCCATACCTTGTTCGGAGCCAGAATGAGAGCAGTGGGGCCGTTTCCAAATCGTCGAGATAACCCAGCATTCGATGGATGACTTGCTCAAGGAGCCGAGTAAAGCCAATGTTCCCTCTCAAGGAACGTACGATTGGCACTGCGGCTATCCTGGTCGATCTGTGAAAGCCGAGAACTCAAGCTTCACGCTTTCTCAATCTGGTAGTTTCCAGCAATCAATTAGCTCAGATCGATGCCCATGAGGAGTACGGGTGGCTTCGAGATACAGACAGGGCACAAGTTGAGGTTTTCTCATACCAAAGCCAAAGTTCGTCTGTTCTTCAAGTCAGCGATATTTTGGTAGAAATTCATGCTTCGGTTTCGTGTTCCTCGGAAGTCAAACACGCCACATCTTGCATCCATCCCGTGTGAGGTATCAAATGCATGTGGGACGAGAGAAGTACAAGGAAGAAGTCGAAATTGAGTTGTACCTGGAGTACAACGTTCACGCCAGGGGAAGATCTCGCTTCCGACCGGCCGAGACCAGGCCTCACACCGCACTCCACAACGGCCTTCTCTCCGACAACATCCTTGCCAGGCACGATCGTGCCGCCGGCGTGTCAGACACAAGAAGGCCGACTCAGCTGCCCGCGGCGGGGTGGCATGAAACGACGACTTTGACTTCACTTCTGCACGCAATCAACCTCCTCGCCTTTCACCAATTCCGCCACATGCTTCCCACTCCGCTCCGGGCCCGCATATCACCGTCACTCATCAAACACACCCACAACAACATCTTCAAATTCGCAACCATGGCGTCCAGCAGCACTCCCGCCCGCAAAGCCGCTCTCGCAGTCATTGACATGCAAGAAGACTTTTGCGAGCCCAATGGTCCACTCGCCGTCAAGGACGGTCGCAGCGTCGCTCCCATCATCAACAAACTCATGGATCGCCCGGGATTTGTCCTCAAGATAGGAACTAGAGACTTCCATCCGAGGAATCATGTGTCATTTGCGAGCAATCACGAGGCCATGACGCCGTTTAAGTCGACGCATACGATTCACAACCCGTACAATGAGAAGGAGACGCAGACGACGTGAGTGATGAGACCCTTCTTATTGCTACTTCTGATTCCTAGCTGACACTTCATTTTTAGCCTGCTCTGGCCCGATCACTGCGTCCAAGGCACTCCCGGCGTCCTTATCCTCCCCGAACTCCAACGGGAAAAGCTCACCCACATCGTCAACAAAGGCATGGACCCGCTGCTGGAATCCTACTCCGCCTTTGGCCCTCCGTTTCGCAACCCCGAAGTCTCCATGTCCGGCTTGACGGCGATCCTGAAGGAGAGCGGCATCACGGATGTCTTTGTCGTTGGTCTGGCGCTGGACTATTGTGTCAAGCACACGGCTTTGGATGCGGTGGAGCAGGGGTTCGAGGCGTATGTGATTGAGGATGCGACAAGGGCTGTGGACCAGAGCCAGGAGGGCCTGAACAAGGTGAAGGAGGAGTTGACGGCTGGTGGAGTGAAGATCGTGGGCTTGGAGTCGGAGGAGCTGCCATGATGGGCTGCGTGCGATGGAGCCGGGGAATGACTAGACCCAGTCAATCTGGTAGTAGAGCGTGCCGAACATGCATGCGATCATGAGCATGATCGCGGCTGGAGAAGGGTCGTTGTTGAAGAACTCGACGAGGAGTTTGGCGAGCATTGCGATGAAGAAGGACCTGGTCAAAATTTCGAAAACATCCATGGCGAACGGGCGTTCTGCGTATGCTTTTCTGGTCAAGCGTATGTATGCTTGTAGAACTGCTATGGGAGGATGGTTTCGAGGGGATGGAGATGCAAGATTTCCGATGAATCGAAACCGTACATGAACAGCGAAGTGCTCTTTTGAATCTCTAGACGTTACAAGGAAAGAATGCGGCAGATGTTTGCTGGATTTGCTCGTAGCAGACCGCTTGTCTTTGTCCAGGAACAGTCGTCAATGTTCGTCGAGATGTTGCGAACTTACCGCAGTGTTCCATGTCGGCCTACCAGCGGAGAAGCGAGTTTTGGGACTGACAGAGAGTATGGCTCCGAATTCTCACTCCTTCCACAGACGATCGACCGGTATAGCATGGCCGCCAGCTCTCTGCTGTCGAATGTAATGGAAGATGTCGTGTGTCGTGCTACGCAGTGTTCATTTGTGGTGCCAAAGTCGCTCATGTTCCTTCAACACTGCCAAACGCAAGAAAGGTGTTGCATTGTCGTATACGTGTAGAGAAGAGAGGGCAATTCAAAGGTGTGAAAGAAAGCCGATGCTGGGAGGACGCGATCTCGTGTCGCTTTCGTGTCAAGCTTTCCGTCAGTTCCCGATCACTTTCACACCTCACACTTCACCTCTCGATCGACATTTACCTCCTTTTCATCAGCACCAACTCCTGCGACTGTTGATTGATGCTGCCAGCCTCAGTCTCGAGCGTTGGGAGATGATGTTCCGACGACAGAGATCTGCTCAGAATCGTACGGACTCCTCGCCCGAACGTCTCACGAGCATTGCTGCCCGCCATCGAATCGAATGATGCCCCACCTTTGCGATAGCACTGAAGCAGGAGTAGGAGCACCGCAGTAATTCAAAGTCGTGCAGTGGCTGGTAGGAGAGGAAAGTCGTTGGAGTCTCGTGTCGATGGGCCAGATTGTTCTGCACCAGGAAAGAGAAGGATGCGGTGATATATGAGCAGCTGAAGAGGATGACATTGCAATGCTTGGTGACTCCAACCGTATGCCTGGCTCGATCGCTTGATCTGAAACTCATACGGGTGCTATCGATCGTTCGCGAGGTTTGCCACCTAACGGATGCACACTGACCCCTCGATCCGTTGGCGGCTACGGGCACCATTCGGACAGTATCGCCGAGGAATTTCTCACCGTGAGATTATTGCCTTTCGATCCCTGGATTGCTGCTCTTTCGTTCAGCGCAACATTGTCCTGTCCATCTCGCTCCCGGCTGCCATGGATACCTTGCTCACGCTCTCTTCTCCAGCGCCATGTCTTCCGCCTTGTTCTGACCCTGCCGCCCTGGTATCCGCTGCAATTATCTCATGGTGCCACTCTCTCCTTCCTCCTGATTCTTCCAGATCTTCAGCACCAGCCTCATTGTTATGCACAAGCGGCGGCATTCGCGGGCGAGCCATTGGATCGAAGGCATCTTTGATTCTCTAGATTAGCCCCCAGCAGAGGCGAGTCGGTGGGAGGTGATAGACCTTACGTTCGGGAGTGCTGATGCGGAGCCAACGGTCTCGACTTGAAGAAGGTCAGTGACTCGGGGTTGCGGGAGAGCCTAAGAACGATATGAATGGTCAGTCAACACTTGTGCGATCGTTACGACCTGCTGCGTCAAGCCTGCCTTACTCTCGTGCGCTGATGTGTCTGCGAGTAGGTTGAATTGCAATCGACGTTCTTGGTTGATCGGTATTGTTATAGTAGGTCGAGTGAAAGAGAGTGGGCCCAATCGACACAGGCGTCGAGGGTGAAGGCGTTCGCCATTGTTGACGTTTCGTTGCGGCCTTGGCGTTCATGTCCGCACTGCCTACAGCTTCATTTCTTCTCGTTTCAACTTCCTCTTTTCTTCTTCGGCCAGCTTTCACAGACGTATGTATCCCTATTGCTTTCCACGGCCGCCACGGCATTGCTAACCAGCTTCGCTTCGAAGCAGACTTCGATCACACTCTGAGTACGTATTGCCTCATCCCCAGCATTTCCCGAGCACCGCGAGCGGCGATGTGATGAGCTGCACCGCTCGGATGACAGCCATATCAAACGATCTTCCCTCTCCAACGAGATCAGATCCCGGAGCTCTCGTCTCAACCACGGTCATATCGTTGCGTTCAGAGCTATCATGCTGACTTCCATCTCAGGAGCAACATCAACACCACCGTTGTAAGTTGTCCTCTACCCTGGAGCTCCTCCATCGCTCCTTTTTGCACGCCTCCACCCGGGCAACGCCCTCAATCCCGTTGCGACGTCCGGAATCCGCAAAAAGGAAGCATACTGACAGTCTTGCCTTTGTAGTTTTCACCATCAAGGCCAGCCGGAGCTTCTCTCTGTAAGTATCTCAATCTCCGAGACTCTCGTTTCGGACTCAGTCGTCCAAGACGCATTGCCATCTGTGAGAGCGACAGCTGACATATATCCATAGTTCCAACAACAACAACAACAACAAGCAGCAGCAGCAGCAGCAGCAATTGTAAGTCACCTCCGCATTCCTCCCTCACACATCTCCCCTCCCGATTCTCGCCATACTCTGGCACTCTACCCTCCCCTACATCTGCACAGCTATTTGCCACCAATTGGAGAAGCCTTCGCTGACCACTGCATGCAACACAGCTCCTCTCCGACCTCGACACCGTATGTTCCCCTCATCTCGCACAACGCTTCGTTGATCAACGATCCGTCGCTGCCTTCCGAGGCGGCGGCATCGAGCTCAAACTGCGGATGTCCCATGAGATCGATCGCTGATATATGCCAGATCACCATCACCAACACCACCGCCGCCGTCGTAAGTAATCCCTTCCCACTCTTGGCAGCATCCAATCACTCAGCATCTCTCCTCCTCCGCTTGCTTCCGAATCTTTCGAATGCACCAAGCCGCTCTCTTCGTTTCCCTCTGTGCGGAATCAATCTCCGTAAATTGGTGGCCAACGAAGAGAGAGGCTCCTTCTTCCCATTCATCTCACAGCATTGAGCCGTCCATTCCGTTGTTATGCGTTCAAAATCAATTTTGTCTTCGAGAAGCTGATCGGAAAATAGATGTGTGTGATTTTGTGGACGCGTTGCGGCCAGCGCGGCTGCCGGGACGCGGGCTTTTTCACCAGCCCCGTCGTGCTCTCGCAGTGTGGGCTTCGTCAGCCCGGCACTGCGCACGACGCGTGCCCGGTACGTGGAGGGGCTTTGCCGCCCCTGCCATGAGTGGTACGAGTGTACGTAGATCCAGCTCACCTGTCCTCGCGTGACTTCCACTGACTCGTGGTTGCAGTGGAGCACCTCCGCGTGCTGGCGAGGGCGGCTGCGGCGCTGCAGCGGGCTCTCGACGCCCAACTCGGGCAGTAGAGGAAGAGAGACGGTGGAGTGGCGCTCCAAAAACAAAGCCAATCAACATCACGCGGTGAGCTCCCCTCTCGGTTCACGGATGATTTTCCATGCCTTCCGCACCCCCCATGCTGTTCATCTACTAACTGTTCATTCCAGACAGCACTGCTTCGGAGAGAGCGGAGGCGGTGTTTTAGTTGGTTTTTTTAGGATTTTTATAGAAAATACCACCACACGATGATCGTTCTCCCGCTGCTATTCCACTCTCTCTTGTGCTTCCATGGAGTGTGCTGTTGCTTCCGATGTCATGCTACGAAGATCTAATGGTATTTGCGAGGTAAGTTGGCCTTTTCCCTTGAAATATGGCTGCATCTCTGCTACCCAGTCTCCCCAGGAGCCCGCTCACCAGGGCAACAGGCTCAATGTCACCCTGCTAACAAGCGACGCTCTGATCGAGTCGAACACCGCCCTATTTCTGCTGCTTCTCCTTCTCTTTCTATCGACTGTGCCGTTGGTGTCATGGCTACCGCACCAAGGAACGCTTGTGTCTCCGAGGTGAGTTGGAGCGTTTCTTTGAACATGGCTGCTCTTCCGCTGACCGTTCTTTACAGGAATCGCCCTACCAGGACAATAGGCTCGATTCCACTCTGCGAACAATCACCGCTCTGATTGAGACGATCTCCAGCAGTCTCCTGCCTCTTTCCACTCTGTTGCCACGAACTCTGCTGTCGGCGTTATTGCCATTCCGTCAGGAAGCACTCTTACCTCCGAGCTGAGGTGGTTTCTTTTGCTTGAGATATGCCTGCAAAGCCTGCTTCTCCGCTGACTTCTCTGCAGGACCTCGTCTACTACGACACTGGCTTCCATCCTAACTCGTCAGCAAGCAACCATTCATTCGAGGCGAATCCCGCTCCTCTTCAACCGAGTTCGGCTTCCTCCTCAATGACTGGGCTGTTGATCCCGTTCCTGCTCTACCAAGAAGCATTGTTGCCTCCGAGGTAAGTCAGTCCTCGAGCTTCGAACAATGCTACGATTCTGGCTGATTCCTCCCCTCCAGACGTCCACAGCGGCACTCGTTTCAATATTGTGCTGCCAGAAAGCAAGGCCTTGTTTGAGACGATCTGAGATGTCCAGCTGCTGCTTTCTCTCCATCCACCTACTGTTTCACTGTGCTGTTTGTCTCGTTTTTGTACTGTCGAAAGCAGCTGATGACTGCGAGGTAAGTCGCTCCCTTCTTTGTTGGAGAAGTGCCGAGGCTTCACATTCATCGGCGCATCTAGGCTGAAAGTCTCAGGCAGCGCAAAGGAGCTCAACAAGTACCACCAAGAACTTCGCAGGTTGTCTTTACTTGACGACTTCGTCAAGATCTGCAACAAAGTTGGAGCGATGCGCGGCGACGAGCCACACGCATTTGAATTTCTCTCTCTCATTCAGCCGGCTACCACGAGTTCGGGTTCGATCCTATTCTGCCAAGGTTCAACGGTTCATTTGAGCTACTTATCACTCTCTTCCGGTCGACTGTAGTGTCAATCTCGTCGCTGCGCCACCAAGACTTTCGAGCAGCTGCGAAGTAAGTCGCCGAGAATCTCTGCTTCTCCTTTTGACCTCTCTGCCCAGTACCCAGATCCCCATGATATCCTCCTCAAAGCTGTACTGTCGAATTACGTCGAATTGGCTGAGGCAAGTCGTTCTTCGAGTCCGAGAGATCTGCATACCTCCCGCTGACACCTCTCCTTCCAGAGGACTGCGCTGCTGTTCATGAAGATGTACTTCCAGCCAGTACTAGCTCGTTTGGAGTAAATGTCTGTTCTTTTCGAGATATGGATGTCAACACATTCGCTATCTATTGATCGGGTCTTGAGCGAGCTCAAGATGAAATGCATGCATCGGAGAGTCGGCATTACCGTTGGACCTCATCTACCAGAATCTGCCCGAAAAAGACGATGCACAGATTGAAGATTGTCTCTGCGATGAAACTGCGAGACCTGATTCTACAACGCTAGTTCCTGTTCCTCGGCATCGGCGGAATTGATAGGCGATTTTGGCCGGTGACGAAGCAGACACAACCCGGTCCCCTTGCAATGAGCCAAGACTACGGCATCAGTCGTGACACCAGCAGTACAACGATCAATGGCACTGCGGAATGCAGGCTAGATGATCAAAGCGGTCGCTCGCTGGGTCACGCCGCCTATATGCACTCTGCGCAAAGGAAACCTGCAAATTCGAGAACGATCAGGAAGACTTCCTTTGTAACGTTTGTTGTAACGCTTTCCATGTTTGCGAAGAGGCTAGACCTTTGAACAGATCGCATGGCAGGCGCAAAGGTACAATGGACAACTCTCGCGGACACGGCTCGGGCGACCCAAACGATATGACGAGAACGCTGATATCGGCCACGGCGACCGGATGTTCTTGAACCTCTTTCCTCCCCTCGTAGCTTGAGATGTGTGGCGACGACGGCGCAAAGGGTTTTCTCGAATGGCGAAAGGACAGCTGAGAGATGCAGCGTTGGTGAATGGTATATTCGCGATCCGGTAACGTCTTGAAAAGCAGATGTTGTTGCTGAACTCAGAAATCACAACCCCGACGGCGACCTTGAGGTGATCGCAGAGTCCTGCGGCGCCGGTTTTTGGTATTTGTCGAACGACCGTGCGTCTTCAATGGCCAGCCGCCAGAAGATTGTACTTGTTTTTTCCTCGACGGTGAAGCGTGATCGGGGTTTGTCCTTCGCTGTGTACCTTGTCCATGGCTGATGTTTCCATCGACGAAATGCCACTGCGAGCTCCAACTTGCGCAGGCCGGTTGCCCGAGCCGTGAGAGGAAACGTGTACGGTGATTTTTTTTTGTTTGTGTCATCCATTGCAAGCAAGGTGAAGTGCATGTAGGTACATGCAAGTCTGGAGTTGTTGGGATGATCCCAGTGCTGCCCTAGCGAGCTATGCCTGTTCTCTTGACCTTCATTGAAGAGCGAATCGGTGGTAGGATGCGGTGGTAGGATGGGGTGGTAGATGGCAGTGCCCGCATCGTGTTGTTTTTCTGAAACAGGAGGAGGCTTCGTCGTGCTGGATGCAGGAGCTGGAGGGGTTCCTGGAATGATCATGTGGGAAGACACCTGTTGGCAGTCAGAAGAGTGTGTCATTTCGACGGAAGAGTAATGCGACAAGGTGGCAGGGCGATGAGCATGCTGTTGCAGGCCTACTGTACCAGTAAACAGTCACATATGAAATCACTGAGGAGAAGTGAGTTGTGTTGTGACTTGAAGCTTGATATCTTCCTTTCAAACGACTAGTTGTACGGCCGAGCTCTTCCCATTTGCACACTTTTGTCGTCTGAACGCAATCATATACCTCAATGCAAGACCGACAGCCACGCCGAATGACATCCCCCCATTGTCAATCTCAGCAGCCATCGCGCCCTTTCCTTCCATCCACTCGTCGAAATCGTGAAGTCGTCGTAATGGTGAGGTGTCTATCGATGAAGACATCTACCTGCAGCAGTATCCACCGTCGACGAGGAGGTCGGAGCCGGTGGTGTAGGTGGACGCATCCGAGGCGAAGTAGACGTAGGCGCCCTTGAGCTCCTTGGCGAGACCGTCACGACCCATTGGGATCATGGAGTGCCACAGCTTCTGGACGTCCTTGGCGACGAAGTCGGAGAGACCGGTGTCGATGTAGCCGGGAGAGATGGAGTTGACACGGGCGAAATCGCGCCACTCGTTGGCGAGCGACTTGGTCATGTGAATGCAGCCAGCCTTGGCGACGTTGTAGGAGGTCTGCTCCTGTGGGTAGTTGGCGATGTGGCCGGACATGGAGCTGGTGATGACGAGCGAGCCGGTACCGCGCTCCTTGAAGTGGTGGCCGACGGCCTTGGCGCAGTGAAAGGTGCCGTTGAGGTCGACGTTGATGACATGGTTCCAGGCCTCGACGGAGCCGTCGAGAATGCCCGAGTCGGCGGTGGCACCGGCGTTGGCGATGAAGGCATCGATCTTGCCGAAGTCTGCGATGACGTCCGCAACGAGCTTCTCACAGTTCTCGTACTTGTCGACCTGGCACTTGTAGGCCTTGACCTTGACGCCGTACTTCTCCGCGAGCTCCTTTGCGTTCTTCTCACCACCCTCGGGGCGGGATGAGTAGGTGATGGCGACGTCGGCGCCCATCTCCGCGCAGCCGCGGGCGGCCTCGATGCCCATGCCCTTGGGGCCGGAGGCACCAGTGACGACGACGACCTTGCCCTTGAGGGACAGGAGGTCCTTGAGCTCGGTGGCTTCTGGGATTCTCTGAGGCATGATGTGCGGTGTGTTGGTTTGGTTGGTGTGTATTGTTGTGGAGAGCGTTGTTGGAGATGATGTTGTTTGTGGTAGAAGAGTGAGGTTGATGTAGAAGAGAGGAAGTTTGGTTGAGGAAGAAGTTTTTAAAGCAGCACATACACATTGATGACCTGCCCCTCACCTCCCTCTTGCTGTTTGTTCCTCAAGCTCACCGTCGTCACTGGTTGGTGGGGCACCTCTCTCGCCTAGAATACCTATAAGGAGCAGCAGTTCCGCAGGCATTGGGCCAGGCACAGATGCTTGTTCGTTGCCTTGTATTGCAGGTATATTGCAGGTACAACATCACATGGTTGTAGCTAGGCATATCACTTCGTACTCTGACCTCCTTTCCACTACGTCGAACGTCGTTTTCCTCGTTGCTATTGCTCTTCAGCCTGCGTTCAACCACAACGTCATCTTCTCGAAAGCATTGGGGACAAGGTTCGACCGCCACCGTCAGCATTGGTGGGGCGCTCTGATCTCATGGCGCCGCGGTACGGAAGCACTCCGGCGATGAACGTCAATTCATCCACCAAGGCAGGGGACTTGACTCCTTTCGATGCCATCGATCGTGGACTGAATCGGCCAGATCGAGCAACAGCAGACAGGCAAAGATGGCAACGACGAGCGTCGTCGACAGAGCGTGAACAGAAGCCTGCTCCTGCGATAGATCTCGTCCGAAGATGCACAGCGCCATGCCTTGCTTCGAGAGGTAGGACCACCAACATCTCCGTCTCACCCATTTTGCATGCATGTGCACGATACAAATTGGTGGTCGAGAAGATGATGAGATCACGGAAGCAAATGGCGAGAAGCATGTGGTGACGCGAGCAGCGTGTAGCTAACAGGCAGACCGCGAAGACCGCACATTTTCCACGACGAACGATCGAAACGAGCCGATGTAACCTCAGACCTCCCGCGTTCAAGCCGCTCGCAGCCAGCTGCACGATGCAATGATGACTGTGTCGGCGAGAATAGGATCGTAAGTCTGCTCTGCAGCAGACGAAGCAGCTCCTCGATCGACACACGGATTTGAACGATCAATATCACGAACATCGCCATGCCTCTCGGTGGACAGGCTATCTCCGCAGCTAGATCGGAGCCAAAAAAAGCCAGTACCTTTTGCAGCAAAGACACCAAAAGAGGCTGAAGGAACCAGTTTGATGGGACGAAGCACGCAAGGCCATACAAGAGCATTTGGGACGGAACAGGAAGCATGAAGCGGAAAGAGGGGCGCTATGCGGTCATACAAATCAACAGCATGGACGTCGAAAGGACGAAAGGATTGGATATCGCGGTTGGCATACGATTGTTCCCAGGGCAAGCTTCTGCCATTTTGCGTTGGCGAAGCGTTGCTATCGTTGTATAATAATCATTTAGAGGCAGTACATTGAAGTAAGATTGGCACGGCTCGAGCGCGCTCTGCTGATGTTCACGAATGCATTGCTCACGCTGGTTACTCCCCTTCTTCAACCGGAGTTTTGACTGACTCTCACTGAAGGCCACAGAAACACGGGCTTCTTCGATGACCGTCATCCGGGCTCAAGCCTGCGAATCCAGCTGCCGTGAGCACATTGGCGCCTGCAAACAGCTTGCTTTCAATTTCTAGGTCCACGAACACGACCTGCAGCACAACCGGATACAATGGCGCGATCTAGCACTGAAAAAGCGCCCTTCATGCAACACCACCGTGAACCATGCTTCCAATACTGCCTCCTTCAAATCCTGGTTCACGCACTAGCGAAAAACGACTTGCAAGAAGACAGGTCGTTGTGAACTGGTATAGCGAGTGGGTAGCAAGAAGGAAAACCATAGAAGCACTGAACAAGAGTAAGAAGTGATAGGAACAGCGGCAGCTGACAAGCAGGTCGCAACGAACGCCGCTCCTCGAACGATCGAATCGAACCGACGTCCTTGTGAACGAGGCGACTCGTACACACAGTCTGCCTTCAACCCCACAGGTCAGAGACTTGGTCAGCGGCGGCGGAGAATCGACCATCCTCTGCAGCTCAAGCAGCTCCTCGATCTGTACGCACTTCGAGCCACCGGGATTGCGGACATTGCCACCCTCATCGATAGCTCGGTCATATGGACGACACGATCAATATGAAGCCGGCATCCAGCTGTACAGGTGAAGAGATGGGCGGAACGAAACACACAATGCTATTGAAGAGAGGAGAAGCAGACTGGACAACCAAACAGCGTGAATGAAAAGAGAAGCTCGACGTGGTTGCACACAACGATAGCATTGAACGTTGGATTGTTAGGCGTGGGCCGGAAGTTAGAAGCGTTGTTTCCATTTGCATGACGAGTGTCGTATGACAGTAAGTACATGTTGTGACAGCCACAGCCGAATCAGACGAGCATCCGCATGCTTTTCCATATCGCTACCGCGCTACAATATGATCTCTCGACTCAAACGGATCCTCTCTTGCGCTCGCAAAGCAAAACCACCGAGGCACATGCTTTCAACCGTCGACGATCAAACCACCGCCACCCTAAGGTGAAGGCAGGTGTTTGATAAGCCTCACTCAACGCGAACCGTCCGCTATCATCACCTGAAAGCGACAGCACGATCTTCCACATCTTCTTCAAGGTCCACGCGCGGTCAGCAACCCATTACTTCTATCTAAGATAGCCAGGCCCATTTCCAGGCCAGCCAGTCTAACATCAGCCAGGACCACAGGACAACGACAGACTCCAGCCTTCGAGACATCACGCGCTCGACTCACCGCTACCAACTTACCTACCCAGGGTCAACACAAAGCGATAACGACCAAACACACCGCCAACAAGACGTCGTCCACTGCCATGACCGAGGAGTGGTTGAACAAATTTCCCCTCACGCATCCAGTCACACAAGACATCATGTATGCATCGCTTCCCAGCATCCGTCGGGGAACGGGAGAAGAACGCGGCAGATATCGGCGAATGCACCACTCTCCCTCTTTCGATGAGTCGCTGCTTGGGTGTCGACGAGGATATGCTGGAGGACAGCTGTGGATGGCTACTGGACGATTTTGCACCGCTGGTGTCATCCGAGCAGTGATGAGGAAGCGTCGTGTTGTCGAGCTCGCTGTCTTGCTCGCCGATTGGATTTGTCTTGGATGTCGCAGCTTGGGTCGGTGTCTTGGGATGTTCGTCGTGACCTCTCTCATTCCTTGAATGAGGCTTTCGAAAGATGTCGAGCGTAAGATGACCAGAAACCCCAACAATCCTCATGCTTCCCCACCTCTCCGCCTCCTCCACCTCTCCAACGCCCCCTCCCTCCCCTCCTTATGCCCCACAACCGGCCGCGGATACGCCCTCCCTCTATCCGCCCCTTCCTCAAACAAAACCTTCGCATCCAACCCCTTCAACTCCTCCACCCACCTCCCCACAAATTGCCCCTCCTGATCAAACTCCCTCCCCTGACTCCACGGGTTGAAAATCCTCAAATACCCCCTCCTCTCCACTCCCGTTCCAGAGCAAAAGCCCCACCCTCCCGAATTACTCGCCACATCCCCGTCGATCAAATGCAGCATGAACCACTCCTCGCCCCGTCGCCAGTCGACTCCAAGGTGGTGCGTGAGGAAGGAAGCGGTGATCATGCGGAGACGGTTGTGCATCCATCCCAACTGCAGCAGTTGTCGCATTCCCGCGTCGATGATGGGTACGCCCGTTTGTCCCTGAGACCAAGCGGTGAAGTGTGCGGTGGCGAGGGGTTCGGACGTCCAGGGGATTCGACTTGGAGACGACTCGTATTGGAACGGGACGCTCATGGAAACCCATGGATGCGCGCCCATGATGTGGCGGTAGAATTCCCGCCAGGCGAGTTCGCGGATCCAGGTCGCGGAGCCGGAATCGCCGCGGGAGCCGTCGCGGGTCCAGTCGGAGAGGTTGGAGGGTTGGCTGGTGGATTTCGTGGTGGAGAGGATGGTTCGGGCGGAGATGGAGCCGACGGAGAGGTGGGGGGAGAGGAGGGAGGTGGAGTGTGCGGCGGGATTGGAGCGGAGGGAGTTGTAGGAGTGGGCTTTGGAGGTGAGGAAGTGGGTTAGGCGGGCGTGGGCGGCAGGGGTACCGGCTGGGTAGAGGTGGGTGAAGCGGTCTATTTCTTCTGGTGTGAGGGATTTGGATGGAGGGGTGGGCGGGAGGGGGATGTCAAAGAGGGAGGGAAAGGAAAGAGAGTCCTGGTTTCTGGTGGATTGATAGCTGGAGCAGGTGATGGTTCGGTCAGACTTTGATGGGTATGTAGATGCTTCTCCCATGCTCGCATCCATGGTGAGTAGACTGTGAACTCCTCGCCTTGGCCGTTCTTCAACACTCCGGGTGGGACGAGGATATCGTCATGCAGGACCTCGACAGCGATGCCCTTCTCCAGCCCTTTCGTCACCAACTTTGTCTCTCGACGTAGCTCGTCGACTTCGTACTCCATGTTGCAGAATACATGTCGCACACCCCATTCCTCGCATTTCTGCAACATGAAGTCAACCACGTCTTTCCGCTTCTCGACTGTCGTCGTGAACAGCGGGATATTCAGCTCCGACAGCTCTATTCTCACAACTTCCAGCGTTCGCAATTCAAAGTCCACCCTCACCGGAGCAGTCGCATGAGCCTCGTAGTCCTCCGGCGAGACGATGAACATTGCCAGCAGCGGGACGTTCAGTCCAACGGCTTTCTGACTAGCTGCGTGCAAAGCTCGATTGTCGTCGACTCGCAAGTCACGCTTGAACCAGTGGAGAACTGCTCGACTACCTGGAATGGCTTGCCGTTGGGTCGCAGTTGAGGACAGAGCTGTTTCGAGGACCTCGATCGGGCGTGGGAGTTCGCCATTGGTGTATTGGGCACATCGTGCGGAGGAGATTTCCGGTGGGTAGAATCGTGGTTGAACGTTCGGTTGTGGGACTCTTCCTTTGCAAGATTCGCTTGCAGTACTGGCTTCACTGGTTTTGGCAGGCGATATATGCTGCTTCTTGAAAGGCGAGAGTTGTTGTGGCGATGCCGCTTTGCGTTTGGGAGGCATGGCAGTGATGCCGCATCGAGAAGCTTTGCGATCAATCTTCAGTATTCTAGAGGATGTTGTTCTTGCTGGCGATGCGCCTTTCACGCTCCAATGTCCAGCACCATCGACAACGCTCTTTCGGGGGTGTTGTAAACGTACCGTATGTCGTTCTGGAAGGAAGTCGCAAGTTGACATGTTAGCTATCATCCTTTCCCTCCTGCTCTGCTCTGCTCTGCTCTGCCGGCTGATCGACGGCTTTCACGTTCGCCGACACCCGGATCTTCAATACCTGGGGCCGCAAACCTCGTCGGACGTGTCGCATGATCGCATCGAGCGAGGAGAGCGAACGAGACGATCTCGATGTACCAGAATCAATCAGTCAGCTTCCCTCGGTCCTCCTTTCAGTCCCTCCTCGGCTCAAAGAGTGAAGGTGACCAACACGGTAACACGACAGTGAACAGCGCGCACGCGACCAGCTCCGATTCGAACGCTATCTGAACCAGCTATCGGGAGCTTCTTCCTCCTCTGAACTTCTTTCCTCTTCTTCCTCTCTCTCTCTCTCTCTCTCACGCTCTGCTATCGCTCTCTCTCGCTATGAACAAACGTCGACGACTCGGCGACGACCAAACCGATAACATATCTTCCATCCAGCACGCAGGAGGTACCACGCGCGCCACAGCCATCGATCTCACCACTCCGCCTCGTCCGCCACGAGCTCCACGACCTTCCTTTTCCTCCCTCGCGACTCGTCCTATCCATTTCAGTATTGAACAAAGTCCTTCAATCCCGCAACCTCTCCCTCCCGACCCGCGACGCCGCCACCAACCTCCCACGACCACCATGACCACGCCCGTAAATCCTCCCACCTCTCCTCGTCCCGAATGGCAGCCCGATGGGAATGTAGTGAGCTGTCCCGTCTGCCACGCCATCTTCGGACTCTTCACACGCAAGCATCATTGTCGGAAATGTGGACGAGTGGTGTGCTCAGCATGCTCTCCGCACCGCATCACAATTCCACGACAATACATTGTCACACCAGAGGGCCAGTCACCCTCACTCAATGGACATGAGAATCCTGCACTGGGAGGAGGCGAGGTGGTGAGAGTCTGCAATCCATGTGTGCCGGACCCTTGGACACCGGCGGTGGCTGCTGGGTCCGCGAGATCGGAAGAGGTAGTGACGGCGGCGGCGGCATATGCTATCAGAGCTTTGAATGACAGGGTTGAGACGAGAAGAGACGAGAGTACACGAGAGCAGCCACAGAGATACAGACCAATCCTTCCACCTCCATCGAATGGACGAAGTCGAAGCCACACCCACCAACCAGCACAAGCCTCCCGCGGAACACCCGCTTCGCACCAACCATCATCCTCGTCCTATCAACCTGTCCCTCCTCCACGGCCACCTCACCGATACCGCGCCAGCATCGACAGCAATAGCCTGAACCGACCCTCTCCCTCCGCCCATCCTACCGCACCTCAAACCCGCCGCCAAATCCGCGAAGAAGACGAATGTCCCGTCTGCGGCACCGAACTCCCTCCCATCCCCACTCTCCGCGAAGCTCACATCCAACACTGCATCACAACACGCTTCAACCCATCGACATCCAGCTCCCTGCCCGCGCCCTCGCCCGCCTCTCCACCATCCCATCCCCCCAACCCAGTACCTCCGAACGCAACACCACCGCGATTCAGACCGAGGGGTATGGCGATATACCATGCGACGGAAAAGGACTGCGTGGATCCGGAGGGCGGGACGCAGGAGTGCACGATTTGCCTAGAGGACTTCGAGGAAGGGGAGGTGTTGGCGCGGATGGAGTGTTTGTGTAAATTCCATCGGAGGTGTGTGAGAGGCTGGTGGACGAGTCAGCCCGGGTGTGAGGGGGAGTGTCCGACGCACAAGTTGAGCGAGTGAGGGCTTTGACGTGAGGATTGGGTGGGGTTTGAAGGATTGACGAGATTATGAATGGAATGAAGGCTTTGAAAAGCGATGATATTTTGAGAGACGCTTTCACGGTCTTGAATGGAATCGATCTCCACAACGCAGGGCTCAAGGTATGGACGAAGCGAACCACGGTGGCACGGTCTCAGGAAACATGATTTGTATCCATATCTCCCCAGCGCGAGAGCACACCGTATTCGGCCTCTGCAGATTAATCTCAACGACAACGACTACAGGTGTCTCTCTCGCGCGAGTCTTTCAATATCTGGATCACTTCCACCTGGGCAGCATGGTCCACGGCTGTAGGCGTAATGGTTACCTGATAAACATATGATTCGCATTCTGCAAGCTTAGGCTGGCAACACGCTCAGAGCTGACGTACTCTTTTCTACGTTCTTGTCGCATGTCGAACTTGTCCTGAATGTTGCTTATGGTCGACCCAACCGCTCGATTGATGCTACCTCGGTTATGTCCATAGGATGTGTCCGGAAAACGATAGGCATCTTGATACCTCCCGTCTCTCCAATTTTCGAATAGAACAATGGTATGACATGACGTGGGTGGGCGCGGTAGACAATCTGCTGCAACGAAGCTGCGTGCTCATGTTCGCTTCCGCTGGTTGAATTTCTTCCTCGCTTTTTGCTGGCCGCTTTCCAACGCCCGCACATGCATCTCTTGGGTATCATTACATCTCCCTCTCCTCTCCTGCAGTCTTCAATTCCTCTCCCTCCTCAAAACCAAGCCAACGTCCACAAAGCCGGCAACTGCGGCCACCTCTCCTGCCACTCAGCCAACACATCCGGCACCCTCTCGTCAAATCCCGTCCTCCCCTGCCCATCCTCCCATCCCCTTCCTCCACCCTGCACATACGCCTCCCTCTCCTCCACCGCCAGCGCATTCAATCCATCCGCCAACTCCAAAATCGCCCTCCCGCCCACCAGCGCCTCCTCGTGATTATCCTTGATGTCCACATTAAACACATGCACGGGCCGATTCAGCGGGGAGCCACGGGTGAGCAAGTCGTCGACCACTGCATCCCAACACCGCTCCTCGCACGTAATGACCACATCCACCGTCCCCGCCTCCGTTCCCTTCGCCCCCTTATCGTCGCCCCACTCCGTCTCTCCCGCTCCAGTAGCCTGCTCGCCAATGACTCGTCTTCCCACCCGCGGGACTCCCACCCTCCAATCCTGCCACCGCTCTGGTCCGTACTTGACATTCTTATTCCGTTCCAACATGGGTAGGATGCCGTTGGCGGAGTACAGGCGTCGGTCCTTGGAGGCGAGTTCGTCGTACATGGAGGCGTAGGAGGTGGAGTTGAAGTTGTAGACGTTGGGTTGGGAGATGGAGGGACCGGGCAGGCGGACGAGGGAGCCGGTGCCGAAGGAGATGGTGGGGTAGGGGGTGGGTTGGGCGGTGGTTAGGCGGAGGTGGGCTTCCATTGATCTGGGAGAGTGTTGTCAGTGGGTCGGCGCATGGTCTTGAGATCTTGGATTTTCCTCACCGATTGTTGTTACTCGCGCAGACGGTGCAGAATTTGAGCTTGAAGCTGTCGCCGGTGCTTTGTGTCTGTTCGTTGCTTTGTGACTGTCGATTCGTGTGCTCTTGTTGTTGTGCCTGCTGTTTTTCCGACACCTCATCACTGGCGCCGTCCAGTCCCATATTCGCTGACGCCCGGCCTTCCTCGGGCGGAGGCGGAGGAGGCGGCGGAGGTCTTCTTCGCGGATCGGAGGCCATGTTTGTGCTGTGTGTGGTGGAGCGGAACGTAGTAGGTGAGACCGTGGCGCTGGCGGGAAGGATATTGAGATACGTGAATTGAATGGAATGCTGAGGCTTGGAAGGTATTCAATGGTATCCGCGAGATGTCGAGAATTGTGGTGTTGATTGATGTGAAGTCTGAGAGTCGCGAGTCGCGAATCTCGGAGCTTTGAAGCGGACCTGAGCCCGACCGCTAGTCTACCTTAACCCGAGGTGATACCGACCTGGACTGGTCGTCTGGAATGAAGCGAACTACAGCGTACGACCGAACAGTTCCAAGCTGACGCAGAGGCCGATGAAGCGGTGGGACAATCGGTCAAGCGAATTGCATGGATTTAAACAAAATACTTCAAAGGAATGGATGCCACGAAGGAAGGACCGTTCCGGCCCTGGTCCCATGCCACTCATCACCCACCTCCACCACCCCATCACCCACCACCAAGTCTCCGACCGCCCCGCCACACGTCGGCTCCGCCTGCCCGCTCTGCTCTGCGTCCGCTCCGCTCCCGTCATCCACCTCCGGCCGACCGCCCTCATCGTCACCTGGGGTAGCCGATTGATCAGGCTCCCCCGACACTTCCTCATCAGCGAATTCCACCTTCAAAGACGGCTGTCCGGACAGCGCCCGGAAGATCTTCGGCAGCTTCTGGTGCATGAAGCGCTCGAAGACCAACCAGGCGCCGGTGATGGTTTTGAGGATCACGCCGCCTGAGAAGGTACCGATGGTTACGCCGATGGCCGTCTCGAGCTAAGATTTGGCCGTGGCGTAGGAATTCCTGATGACAGAGAGAGTGTCGATGATCGAGCTGCGAAGCTCATGATCAAAGGTGACGATGAGTGGTTGACAATGGCGGTCGGTGGCAGCGGGTAGCTTGCCAGTGGCGGAGGGACGGGTGGATGACGCGGGAGAGTTTGGAGCGGAGTGGAGCGCAGGAGCAAGAAGATTGGCCGGGCAGGCGGAGAGATCGATGGCTGTGGCGGTGGCGGTCTCGGTGACGGTGGTGGTGATGGTGGAGATGGCGGAGGTGGCGATGGCGGGGATGTTGCGGGCCAGGGCCGAAACCAGGAGGCAGAGAACTAAACAAAGATGTGAGCAACGATGACTTCAAGTGAGCAACACAAACAGGCCAAACTCACGCAGTACTTTGAAGTATTTATACATGATAAAGAATGCTCGGATAGCGATTCTTGTAGGTGAGAGACTGCTTCAACGAGTCAGCGAAAAGCCATGCCAATGAGGAGAATGTCGTACGAACAGCGAGAGGACGGATCGAAGAATATGATAAAATATAGCTGATAGCTGATATTTGAGGATACTGCAGAGACGTCAGCAAGGTTCACCAGGCGTGAGGAAGTGGAACATGAGTGGGACTTGCAGCGATTGTCGGTCCGTTGTGGAAAAGAAGGAAAAGAAGAGCGGAAGGAGAGAAGTTCACGAGGGATATATAAGGGCTTCTAGCGTGTCAACAAACCTGGCTGTGCTTACCGTTCGGACGACGGAAGGCGGCAGTCTTGGGGCGAGTACCCCTTCTTCACTCGCGCTTCGGGGAGTAGGAACGAGAAACGAAGCAGGCACTGACATGGTGAGGTAGTCTCGATCAGAGATGAACTTTGTACCTATGCAGATGCGGTGGATGTTCGATCAGCACTGACGTCTTCTTATATCGATGGTTGGTCCATGGCCTGCTGGTCACCGGCGGATGTCAGTCTTCTCTACAGCTTGCCATCAAGACCGCAGAGTCACGCAGTACTCGTCGTATCAAGTCCACCCTTGTCCACCGCTCATGTCCTATTGCCGACCGAGCAGCATCAAACAGAGCCGTAGCCCGGCTTGACTCAAATAGCGACCGCCGTCTTGAAGGCTCTTGAGCAGCACCTAGCTTGCCTATCAGCCTACTATAGAGAAAGTCTTCTCCACTCCCAACGAGTAGACTACTGCTGCAGCTGAAGACATGCTTATGAATAATCTTGCTTCTGTCTAGTCTCCTTTTCATGTGTATGGCATGCTGTTTGGCAAAGATATAGCGCTGTTTCGATTGTCGGGTTGCAAATGACGATAACGACGAAGACAAAGATTTGATCCGATTGTATGAGTATCAATCGAAGCAATAGCAAGATATGAGCCGTGGAGTGCGGTGCACTTATATAGCTGAAGCTGGGCTCATCGGTAGAGTTCCAAGCTGTCATCTGCAGAGGCTCGGAACGCCAGTCGATATCCTCCCAATGATATCAGATATTCTAATCGGTCCAACGGTACCTTGCTTGAATGTTAGCCTTGTAGCAGAATCTCCCGAAGTATCCCTCCAAACGATGTGGCTGACATCCTTAGTCTAAGCAACACTTAGGAAACACCGACTACAGCTACTTGTAGGTTGGAAAGGCCGGTAACATTCGCACAAATGCAAGTCACCCACGTGCATGTATTCGACCGGTGGGGTGTTAGCCTAGAAAAGGAGAGAGACGCTTTTAGTAGTCGGAGCAGCGACATACTGAAGAGGCCTCCCTAGGCGATTCCTGCTTTCCAAATCTACATTGTGTGCATTCTAAGTGGGTGTGAGTTGATCAAGGAGAGTAATGTCGATAAAAATTCAAGTCGTACTCCTATCCAAGCATTATCGACTGAGTCAAGGAGCTTGTCGTCGTGCGTACGGATACCATTCGCTTTAAAGAGACATGCATCCTACTAAGCGCTCGTGCGGATGACTGCTTCAGGAGAGTCGGTGAAATGGGGACAAGGCATAGGCTGTATCTACAAGGTTCTTGAAAGAGGCGATCTTGGATGTATAGAGATCATTTGTGTCCCGCCTACAACCCAATGGAAAATTGGAGGCTGTCGATCGGCCCTGCCAGTTCCTTGCTCTCTCTTTCATGCCGCACTTCTGAGATCATACCGCCAGAGTCATCTGTATGGATGATCTCAGTGCAGGAGAGACTACCGCCATGATACGTTCGAACAGTCGATAGCCCCCCTAGACTGACCACATCAATGCAGGTCTGAGTATCCCCATTTCTCACAATCCGGCCTGTCCAGTCACCCACAACCCAACCGAGAACTCGCAGAGAGCTAAAGTCCGCTTTGCCAGCCTTCAGCGACGACGTCAATGTCCTGAAGTTTCCGAGACCACGGAAGCTGATATCTTTGCCACCAGGACTTCCAAGAATAATCCGCCGCTCGTTCACCGTCTCTGCTGAGCTTCAATTTCGCTGCGACTGGTGCAAGGGCCTCCCCAAGCGCCTTGGTCCAGTGCTGAATGGAGAGGTCCTGGCATACCCGAGCCATCACGTTATGCTCAGAAACCATCCTGATCTGCTGCTCATTCGCTTCGTACGTGACACTGTGCAGCGTTCTAAATTTCCCCTGCGGATCGATTGTGGTCGAGCTTTCCAGGCCGAAGATGTTTTTGAAGGCTTTCCGCTCGTGATCTATGACCGAATCTAGCATGGCTTCCTGTGTGGCCGGATCGGAGAACACCCGGGGAATGAGTACTGTACGATCCATGTACAGTTTGGTCGCCAGTGCGTCGAGGCCGTAGTCATTCAGGTGGCCCATTAAAGAGCCTTTATAGTTTCCGTTACGATCGGTGTAGCGGCTAAGGAAGGCGATGCTTGCGTGCACGCAGTCGAGTGGGACTTGAAGTGCCTTGCACGGCTCGTGGAGATACTTGGTGAAGTACGCAATAATCGTTTGAACACCCGGTGTCATTCTATCTGGCTTCTGAAGTCGTGGCATATCGTTCTTGATGTCCTTGATAAGTCGGAATGCATCGGCCATGTAGATGAAATGCTCGCGGTCGACGGCGGAAATGCTGGTGCCCGCATCGTACTTGTAGTCCACGGACAAGGTGAATTTCAGCATGTTCCGGACTCTTTCGGTTTCGCGATCCAGAATGTCTTGCGCTCCGGATGGGTAGGGTGGATCGAGGCAAGTGTTCGCCCGGTCGATGAGATGGTTTAGCAGTGCGTTGCCTTCGATGTCATCACCTTGAGCGGGCGGTTGGTGGCCGTCGCTTGAATACGGAGGTGGGCTGGGCTTCTCCATCATTTTGCTTTGTAGTCTGGAGTGGGTGGATGTCTGAAACCAAGCGATGGGTCTGAGCGGTCTTATATGGATACTTGTGATGTGAAGTCGACTGCCGCGCCATGGGAGGATTCCGGAGTCAAGTGATCACACCCACGGATATGATGGTACTTTTCTGGGACCGACGCGGACCATTGTATCTGGTACGAAGTCGTCGGAGCCAAGTTTCACCCATTTCCTGTACCATGGTTTGTCTCCCAGCCAGCCGACTTCTCGGTCCCTTCATTCGCCAATTGCAGAAAGTCCTGATCAAGAAATAGGTAGCCTGGGTCCTTCGGCAGCACGACGCCTCAATACCCTCTGCATTCAACGCTGCCCAGAACACGACAGCCGTCCTTCCGTTCGCATTGTATACCACAACGATACCTGAGAGCGTTCGCAGGGAAGCGAGAAAATGTGTCGGAGCTCTCGTCTCTACGTTGAACATACCTGCCGCGAGCACAGCCAATGCTGGAGCACGAACGAGAGAGCACTCGTCCTGGAACTGCCACTTCGGTCGGAGCTTTGAATCCCGAAAGATTGACACAGTCATGTTTGTTGATACGCGAGACGCCCTTGGTACTTCTCTCCCTGCGCATTCCTTTTCCTTCGCTGGCACAACGGACCGACAATCGTTCCACCCATGTTCCGTCCACAGTGCAGAGCTCTTCTGTGTGATCTCGGTCACCGACGCCGCTGTTGAGAGTGAGACAAGGAGGCTCGGAATCGAAATCAATTTCCCTGGCAAAAGTCTGTCTTGTGTTTTCCTATAGAACACGTACAATGCCACGATGCCGACCATGGTAGCAAGGTACTGCGACGTTTGGGAGAGACGTAGTCGAACTTAGGTCGACAGTTCAGCGTAGTTATATAGGAATCGGCTTAGGCGGACCATGTTGCTGTAGACGCAGTCTAGTGGCAGTGAAAGAGCCTTGCACGGTTCGTGGAGATATTTCCAAAAGTATGCGGCGAGCACCCGGCGTTCTTCGGGGGTCGGTCTGACCTCTACGGTTCGTGGAGCTAACGGATTCGACAAGGTGGTCCTCAGATGGTGGCCTAAATCGACA
>AFIY01001219.1:0-45238 GCA_000223825.2 Zymoseptoria passerinii SP63 | reverse complement strand
CCTAGGACTGCACTTTCTAACAAGAAGGATAGTTTCCGCGTAGAGCCCTTTCGCAAAAGTAGTCGAAGGGTATACGCTAAATAAATCTCCAGGAATTTCGGAAGCCGTAAGTAGGAGGATGGCTTTATGTACTATGTGAAACCCTTCGCGGAAGTAATTAAGGAGTATGTAATACATAGCATGCTACATGGGCACGGTGTGCTTATTAACAGTCTATCCGGGTAACGGTGCTTCGAGTCTTTAGCTTTGGAAAGATCTTGCCTAGACGTCCAGTATGAGATACGTAATTCGTTCCGTCAGCCCAACAGCTCGCCAGATGCTTACGTTGATCGCCATATTGGATCGCGCTTTCGTTAGGCCATTAGCCTACATATCTTACGCTATGCCACAGCGTTGAGACTCGTACATTACAGACTCTAGGAACGCTGGGATAGATGCTTAGCGACAATCCATCCGCCCTTGAGATAGCTTACGCCTTCCAAGCAAGGAAGTGAGACCGCTTTCTTAGCAAGTCTCGGATTCGACATACGCAGGGTGTAAGCTAGTGCACGACGAGTCCGCCGGTTCTCGAAGCCCTGGCCGAAGCTAACTTCTTGTCGCCAATAGCATAAACGGTCGATGACAGGTGGGAAGCTCATGTAAAGACTTAGCTTTCTATGCGTCGAAGTGAATCTTGATCCTGTAAGTAAAGCCGCGAGAATCCACTATAAAGGCAGACGCCCGAGCTGCTGGTTGAACGCAGAGGACTACGTCTTGTGTGAAGGACTTTGCCTTGTGTCTGTGGCGAATATCGCATGGACCTCTGCTCGACAGTAACCCAGACACCCGGTGTTGCAAGCTCAGTCTCGTGGCATCCTCACAGTGTGAGCATAGGCATCGCCACTTCTCCCAAATGATTTTTGCAGGCTTTGCATGAGGCTTTGACTGATGGCTTGTATTTTGACGGGATTGAACCCTTTGCGCTATTGTTGATTGTGTTGAGGTATGCCAATCTTTGACGAAGGTCATGTCCATCGCCAGCAGGATCGTGCCCGCACATCGATCGCAAGGATTCGTTCGCTGGGGCCTTGAACCATGTGGAACACAGTGTCTCGATCCGCCGGATCGCTGAATCTGTGATCCGCGGTTCTCCGGTACACGGCAACCAGAATCCTTGCTTCTGCGGTAAATGAAAATGTTCCTCCCCATGTCTGGGGCCTTGAACCATGTCCAGCACAGTGTCTCGATGCGCCGGATCGCTGAATTCCGTGATCCGCGGCTCTCCGGTACCAACCAGAATCCTTGCCTCTGCGGTAAAGAAAAATGATCCTTCTCAATGTCTGGCAATCTTGCTTGTTCTGAATCTGCGTACGTAGGGCGAAAGCCTCCACGAGCCCTACGTACAACCATGGCCTCGACTCAAATCTTGTTCGCAAGCAATCTCGAATGGGGCTTATTGACACGGACGGAAGTGGTGTGATTTTATGCCGTGCACGGATGGCAGAGGCTCCAAGGCGATCGCCAGATTTCGAATGCGCGACATATATCGACAATGTACGCCGGCTCCGGGTTCGTAGTCAATTGCATTGACCGCGGGCGTACTAAAGGGGTGGCCAATCTGAATCCTCGCAGCTCGATCAATGTTCTCCTGAATTTTCCTGCGAGCCATGAGCTTTCTTTGCAGGCAAAGCTTTCTCGGATCGTCCGTACTTCATGCAAGGACCGGCATTTAATTCTTGCTTTTGGGGCTGAGGTGAGTTCCACTGAGGACCTTTTCAGCTTCTCAACCAAGGATCTGAGGCCCAATACATCGGATCGCACCATAGACCATAGACCATGACGCGGGAACATCATCAGGCACAATTTGCCTATCCCAGTTAGCAGTGAGATGTTGAGGCATATTAGTAGGCCTGTCGCTGATCAATGCGAGATTTGCGCGTCAACCAGCATTCTCGCACAGCCTCCCGCAAAACGATGAGATATAGAGGTCGCCGCCATTCATCCAGTCTGACCAGAGCTCTTCTCTCCCTCTCAAACGACCACACCAAGAACGCAAGTGAGCGGAAAAGCATGCAGATCTTCAGCTTCTCGATCCAACTTGCCATGGCTTCACCCGCCGCTGTCGCCGTCTCTCAGGCTCAGCTCGTCTTCGTGAGTCAGCTCACTCCTCTGGACCTCACACTGACAGAGTCCTAGACCTGCGTTCCGGCACAAGAAGGTACGACCGGGCCTGGAAATTGTGCTGCCAATGATTTGAGCATTGTCGTCCCATGCGACAAGGTATGTTGCATTGTCATCTTCATCCAGACCTCGTCCTTCGTCGCTAATGACTGTGTCTCGTCATAGGATCATCCCTGCAAGCCTCCATACAGTACTCCAAACAACGTCAAGACATGCGATCCGCACTGGAAGGGCGGCGTTGCGAATTGCAATTAAGGAGTAGACAGTGACTGCGGCGACTGGAGGACGATAGAGCAGGGCTGTTGAGTCGCAGCCGGAAGTTCATCGATGGATGCTGTTGGCAAAAGCTGAGGCCACAGCGCACTCTAGATAAGTTTGGCGGTGGTGCCAGGGGCATTGCGCCGCTGATAATCGGCTGCGTGGAAGTCGAAAACTCGTCGTTTGGTAGTCGTACCGTCGGTAATCGCAGTTTTCTCACCTCCACCAGTCTAGGCCGCTGGCGCGGACAGCTTATCAAGGTAGAAACCTCTTCGTTTCACCGCCAAAATGTCGTTGACGATGAGATACTTCCATTCCTGCTTTGTTTTCCGTCAGCATGAGTGAGCGTGTCTGACGGAAATCAGGACCAGACTGCAAAACTCACAAGGAGAAGCATAGGACAGAGCTCCACATGGCTCTCCATCGCTTGGAATTTCCACCGCAAGATGTTGATTGCTGTTGAAGTTGGAGGTGGTTCTCATTGGCATGATACATCGACAAAGAATGTAGAAAGGTAGACAGGCCATTAAGGTCTTCGATCCATGCGGGGATCTCGGCCGCCGGGAAGAAGTAGGAAAACGCTTGGGATGGGAGGTCAACATTATGGAAGAGAGGAACAGGCCGAAAAACAAGGCAGGCTCCCCTTTCGGGAGGTGGACGAAAAGGAAGACACGATCCCACACCGAGAGAGAAAGGGTAAGAAGGAGGCGCTTCATTCATGGATCCTACCGTGTGTACTCGCAAAGAGTTATCGGCTTCTTCGACATGATCGTCCTCCAATAGACTTGGACGTTTGCCAGAGGAAGTGGCGAGAATCGCAGCGGATGGATGCCAGATGGTACTCGTCACGGGTGCTAAAATGTTGAGGTCAGTGGTCTGAGCTGCATGATTCTTGTGGTGGCATGTCATACCATCGTGAACCTTGAGCTTCTCAGTCTGAACACATGCTCCCTCCTTTGAGCCTGGACTGTCCCACATGCGGACTGTCCCATCCATCCCGCCGGCCCAGAGCTCATAGCCATCTTCCCCATTCTGAACAATGTCGAGTCCGAGCCGCTGATTGGTGTCTCCCGCACGTCCAACCAAAGTCGAGACTTGCTTCCGCGTATGGCGAATATCATATACTTGTATCTCATCCGACCGACGGCTGGCAACGCAAAGGTACTTGCCGCACGGGCTCCATTTCAACACACTGACTCCGGTTCCTCCGTACTTGTCCAAATTGAAGACAGCAGTGAATTCCCCCATACCTGCGTGATCGTACAATGCAATCTCCCGTTCGGTTGTGCCGAGAGCCAGTACATTGTCGACGCTAGAAGCAAGCGCACTGACATATGCTTTACGGCTGATGGACATGCCGTTATACTGCCCTTTCCGCGGCCTGAGTTCGGATAAGGAGACGGGGCCTTGGTTGTAGCGGGTAATGTCAAAGATGGCGAGATTATTTTGTGTGCCAGCAAGGAAGTGTGAGCCGTTGTTGATGAAGTGGAGCGTGCGAGGTGGGAAATGTGCTTCTGTCGTGGCGTGCACAAGCGGGTACTTGGCTTGCGTCTGACTCCAATCGCAGGCATTGCGGAGAGAGATTGGCTGGTCGTTATCTCCGCATAGGACGTAGGTCGTGGACAGGTCCGAAAGGTCGAAACCGGGGAAGATGGCGAAGTCCTGGATCCCAGTTGCGGACTTGTGGGATGCGTAGGCTGTCAGGTCATGGGGCTGAAGCTGCATGTCCAGCAAGTCGGGCGGCAGTATGAATGTCCTGAGATGGTCGTCATCTTGCTGGGCGATTATCGTCGTTCCGTCGGGTGTAAATTGAGCCTTGGTGATGTGTCCTCCGCGGCCACTTTTTCTGCCGCTGCTGGTGTGAGTACGTATGTTGTCATCGCCAAACACGGCAGATGCGATACATCTCATGTGACTGCTGGGGACATCCTCGACAGCGGACGACATGCAGCAGACGATGATGATGATGTTGTTGTTGTTCGGAAGAGACGAATCGGACGAGTGAAGTCTTGTTCATCATTGTCCGGTCGAAAGGTAGCCGGAGACCGGCTATTCCGGTTACTTCGGCATAGAACTAGCTGTCCTCGCCGATCAACATTCGCGGACTCGAACTTGGAGCTTTCTAGAAAATCTTCCCATTGAACCACCATTACCACTCCTCTCCAACGACCCATTGAACACTCCCGAAACCGATTGTATCGCCTCCAGCAACTCCAGCTCATCCTACAGTCATCATGGTAAGTCGTCGTCCCCCTTACAGCTCGCCGCATCGCTAATGCGACCTCTTCCTCTCTTTGCAGTCGACCGCCATCAAATCCATCAAGTCCCTCGCACCCCTCCTGGACCGCGTCCTCGTTCAGCGTGCAAAGATGCAGTCCAAGACCGCCGGCGGAATCTACCTCCCAGAGACGGCTGTCAAGGAGCTCAACGAGGCAAAGGTGTTGGCTGTTGGACCGGGAATGTTGGACAAGGATGGAAAGAGGATACCCATGGGTGTGAACGCTGGTGACCGCGTGTTGATTCCTCAGGTATGGAAGATATTGGAGGAGATAGAAGGACCAATTGAGCTGACCAATAGTACAGTTCGGCGGAAGCCCAATCAAGGTCGGCGAGGAGGAGTTCTCGATCTTCCGGGACCACGAGTGAGTGATGGGCCTGCCTGCATCCGTAATGAAGACCTGGGAGCTGACAGAGGCTTTGTAGTATCCTCGCAAAGATCAACGAGTAAGCGATGCCAACAGCGAACGAGCGGGAAACCTCGAACTTTCGAATACCCTTATTGTAACACTACCGACCGCTACCCGAAACCCCGCGACAATAGTGATTGCATCCTCTGTTTTGGACTTTCGGAAAGGAGGAAGAGCATACTATATCATTGCCGTGTTCAATACCTGTACTTAGGAGAGAAGGAAGAAAGAAGGCGGAAAGTCGTGAAATGTAAAAATGAATCTCCTCTCCACATCGAGGACTTGCCATGGCATATAACCCTACTCGGCAATACCTTTGGTTTACCACGAGAGAGAGTCTTCTCGGCGATCTCCCAGACCGCGAACAGGCCTGGTACGTTGCCACCTTCAAGTTGTTTGCCGCTGCTGGAGACATTTTATACCGCCTTACCGAGTGCTGTCGGGAGAGGAGGCGCCGGGCGGACCGCTCTCGACTCCTCAAGAGGCCGACAGGTCGATGCGTAAGGATATTGCCCCCTGATGTTCAACTCTTCAGCTCGTTCAGCTACTGACTTTCCGCTTTTCATCCCTCCCCTTTCCATCCACAACCCGCAATAACATCTCCATGGCCCAGCTCGCTAGAATGCTAACCATCAAGATCCCAATCATGACCCAATTACTTCCCAGATATACCGGCGTCCTACCTCGATCCTCCGGCCACCCTGCAAAAAGCGCATAATTTGTAACTACAGAGCCCAGATTGCCCAGTCCCGAGACCAACGCACACGCCGCAGCAACTCCGATCTCTCCATGCCGTGGTTGGAAGATCTCTGCGGTCCAGGTCATGGTGATGGGAACTGTGGGGCCCAGGCCAAATCCTACGAGGAGGAGTCCGAAGTACTGCGCCCAGCGTTCACTGGTGGCGTACGTGGCGATCAGCAGGCCAGTAATTTGCAGGAGAGTGGGGATGGTGAACCACAAAGCACGATGCCGGTGGAAGTGGTCGGAGATGGGCGTGATGCAGAGGATACCCACTAGGTCGCAGATCCAGATTGGAGCGTATCTAGGAAGTGTTGTCAGTTTGCTGATATCAAGGGGGGATTTGAGGGAGACATACAGCAGACTCAACTCCACACCACTGAAGCCTGGATTGATCGCTCGTAGGATAACGGTTCCGTAACTCTGCACTCCATTCCCCACGCCGACCACCCCAAAGTACATGATCAACAACGGCCAGAACCTCCAATCGATCACAACCGCCGACAAGTCTCGAAGCGTCCACTTCGTCCTCGCATACGCCATGCTCAGCTCCTCATAATGCACCCGCGCGTCGTCGCCCTCCAAGGCTGGTTTTCGTCTCGGTACCCAGCGTCTCCACCCGTTCCTGCTCGTCTTGCCTTCGTCCCTAGGAAAAGCAGGCCGATCCGGCAACCACCACAACAGTCCCACCCCGACGATGAACGTCACCAGTCCCCACAGTAGAAACATCCACCTAAAGCCCTCCAACCCTCCCAAACCGTCCATCTTCTGGAACCCAGCACTCACCAGGCCCACCACCGCCGCGCTTACCTGACTAGCAGTAAAGTACCACCCCACCCTCTTCGCCATACGATGCGTCGGGTAGAACAAGGTCAGATAAAGGCTCATACCAGGCCACATTCCTGCCTCCACCGCACCCAGCAGGAACCGCAGCACATAGTACCCCGCCACATCCTTCATCCCCACCATCGCGATGCCAATCACCCCAACACTGATAACAATCCGCGCCAACCACAAGCTCGGCGAAAGTCTCGACATCGCCAAGTTAGACGGTAACTCGAAGATGACGTACGCGACGTAGAAGAGCGCCAAGCCGGTTGAGAGCTCATGCGGCGTCAGACCTAGAATGGATGAGATGTCGTGGGAAGAGGAGAGGTTCATGGTTTGCGCGAGGCCTGGGTTGGAGCGTACGGCGGAGCAGAGGAAGTAGAGGAGCCAGAATGGAGGAATGATGCGGCGATCGAGGGAGTGGTAGATCCGGTTGAGATTGGCTGCAAAGTTGTCCGTCTCTGTGGGGAGAGAGTCGGCAGGAAGAGGTTCTTTAGGAAGATCTTGAGATTCATGGTTGACTGATGAGGAAGGCTTCCGGGACTCGGGTAGGCCGGCCATAATTGCAGTCTGGGTAGGACTTGTAGGCTCAGAAGACGGTCAGCTGTGTTCCCAAGAAAGCGTTGACTATGTCATGCGAGATACGGGGACATTCTGCTCGGTGGACGGAAGACTGTGGGAGTCATCTCTCATCGTGAAGAATCACTTGCATGTTAAGGTTTTGCGGGCATCGGGCCGTTGCCGCTGCACCTGCCTTTTTCGGTCCTCCTATCGAATCCCGGCCTTACTTTCGTCCAGGGGTTTGATGGTCGGCCCATGGCTCATAAAACTGTCCGGGCGCATGCGCCGTCAAGCATAGGGGAGTGGCAGCGACTCCCAGACCAGATTGATTCAATAATCATTCCTCCAGCCATCTCGACTATATACACAGCACGAAGCTGAGCGGAGCAAGCAAGAAATATGAACCAAGATATGCCTACAACGCGGCAATGTCCTCTTTGGGGTCACTTGGCACGGCATGTCAGAATAGAGTTTTGAGTGACCTCGGCCACTCCAGAAAGCTCGCACCATCGTTCGTCTGTGGTAGGGAACAGCTTTCAAGAGTCGGGCGACACCAGCACAAAACGCCTGGAATGCTTGACCGTCAGTCAGTCGATACTCTTCAAACGCATCTTCCCGCAGACCTTTTTCCTCACCAAGTCGTTGGCCAGCGAGCTCGAAATTACACACTCGAGCGACCCATAAGCCATTGGAGAACATCTTAACGACATACACATTGGCCTGAAGCAGCACGATCGCAATGCCACCCAAGACTAATGATACCCCAGCCTCTGCCTCTCGCCTGCCTCTCCTCCCTGCCGCCCTCTTCGTCGCCATACCTCTTCTCTGGGCCGGCCTAGAGACCTACGCAATACTCGGCTACGATGGCGTGCAACACTACAACCCACTCATCGAGTCACTCTCTGACTTGGGCGTGAACTACCGACAAGTCCACCCACTCAAGCACTATCCCATGACGTCGTGGTTGGCCGACTACCAGAACGCCAATTTCCATCTCGCAGGCGTGCTGTTCTTGCTGGCGAATATGGCCTTACTATCGATGACGAGACGTACAGCATCTCCGCGAATGGGTATGCTCAGGACGGTACGGTTTTTCCTGGCGATATTCTTTGCTGTAGGGATGGTCCTGATGGCCCGTATCCGCGGCGGACCGAGAGAGAAGATGTGGGAGATCATCGGCTGGCATTGGACGGGGATTGGCCTTGCTGCAATTGCCGGCAATGTCAACTCCATCCTCGCGGGAGTGGCCGGAGGGGGTCAGATGGGGAGCTGGGATGGGAAAGGGTGGTACAGGGCTGTGAGTATGATGTTGGGTGCAATGGGGTTGTACAGCTATTGGAGGTTTCAAACGTTAGGGGAGTGGGACCTTGAGACGAGGTTGGGGTTGTGGCAGAGGGGAGCGGTGTATCCTGTGTTGGTTTGGGGAGTTGCTACGGCGGTCTGTGTTTTGCAAGCGAGGAGGGAAGATACGTTCTTCGTCAAGGCGAAGATCGCATGAGATAGATTTTGAAGAAGGAACGTACAAGCGATCAAGCATAACCGATCAAGCATTGTCAACTCGGTTTGGGCAGACAGTTGCAGCACGGACCTTGATGGACAAGGATGTCCCTTCATAGATTGACTTGTCGACCGACATCACGTTTCATTCCTGAACTGAATTCCCACACAGCAAAACAGCCATCGACTCGTGAACTCATCACTGTCTCGTCAAGACGTCGAAATCTTCGTTTCTACGCCTATAAGGAACACGGAGACAATCTACCCCCCACTTGGTGGACACTCTTAAGAGGCTTTCCAAAGCTCAACAATGCCACATCGAACAGTTCCGCATCAAGGATGCATCGATCACGTTCACGCTGATGTCAGCTGTCAAGTGGCTGACCGAGCTGTCATCGAAGCCAGAGATTCCCGGCCGGTGTTTTACCACCTTACCAGCTCAACGACCGACCGTTGACCGGCCATGTGTCTGGAAATGGTTCAAGAATCCTTTACCGTTGGACCGAGCTCCGAGAGTCTGGCCAATTCATCGTCCCGTCGCAACTACGACTTCTCATCGACCTCACCTTTGTCCTTTCCTTCCCAACATATCAGAGACCCATCAACATGTCAGCTACCCCATCATTTGGACTGGACCTGATCAACCAGGCGCCAGAGGTAAGCTTGGACATATTCAGCACCAGAGCAAGACCGAGGCTCACATCTATCACAGGGCACGAAGCTATGGGTATGCCATGGCACCGCATCGAGGAGGCAGAACCAAGCTGATCGTACCCCTAGCTCCTCCACTGCGGCAACCTCGAAGCCGACCAAGGCTGGTTCACCCGCGGAGGCGGCACAAGCACAGCTTCAAACCCGAAGCCTGAAGCCCAACGTCGCAAAGTCGTAATCATCTGCGTACTGATCGAGCATCCAACCGAAGGCCTCATCCTCTTCGAGACCGGCGGTGGAGAAAACTACCCCGAAGGTTAACCAACCCGCCCCAAGACTTCTCTCCCTCGTCTCTCGCGACTGATCAATCCAAGTCTGGGGCGCGCCCTTGAACGACATCTTCGCCCGCGTCGACTACGTCTCCGACCACGAACTGCCCACGCAAATCGCCAAGACCGGCCACTCCATCAAAGACGTCAAAGCGGTCATCATGGGACACCTGCACCTCGACCACGCGGGAGGTCTGGAGCACTTCAAAGGCACCGACGTGCCGATCTACGTGCACGAAAAGGAACTCAAACACGCTTATCACTCTGTCGCCACGAAGAGTGATATCGGCGTGTATTTGCCCAAGGATCTGGGTTTCGATCTGAACTGGAAGAGTTTCTATGGAGACTTTTTGGAACTGGCCCCGGGGATCAATTTGAGACATAGTCCGGGACATACCCCAGGGTTGTGCAGAGCTGTCAATATGAGAATGCGTCGCATAATGACAGCTCTGGGGTTGTGTATCATGCAGGTAATGTTTGTCGTCAAAGGTGGGATGTGGGAGGGGATTGTGTAGGTCAACTTGAAGGAGAGTGGAACGTGGATCTTTACGACGGATCAGTACCACGTTGCTGAGAATTACGAGAGCGGTAAGTGCTCTCTGAATCCATCTGACGAGCAGTCTCCTGACCACTCGATTTAGGTGTCCCACAAGGCTGGCTAGCCCGCGACCACGACGACTGGATTCGCTCGCATCAGATGATCACATCTTTGCAAAAGGTAAGAAGTTAGGTCCCGATCCTGTCGATTGGCGGAATATATAAAGTGCGGACGGGAGTTCTAACTAAGGACGTTGATAGCGAACGAACGGCAAGCTGGTCTTCGGCCACTGTGGCGATACGCTGGCGAAATTCGAAGTTGCGCCGCATACCTACACTTAAAGTCAAGGATCGCAAGTTGTTCGAATGTAGATGCAGATGTAGATGATCTCGGACTTATCAAAGCTCGACTCATATCTCCACAACTCTGCCTTCGTCTTTCTGCTCAATCGGCCTTCCCTTCCGATCCACTCTCACGTCCCTCGGATCGAACCCTCCCCTGCCCCAACCTGCCCAGTCCGCTGTTGGCTCATCACTGACATAGTCTTCAGCCTTGAACGCCCCACCCCTTTCCACTAGCTTGAAGAACTTCTCGTAGTCGATCAACGTATGCCACCTCCCAACTCCATCCCTGTCTTCGCGGTAGAATCTCTCCTTATCCGCCAGTAGTACGCAACAACTATGCTGGTGCTCCGCCGCAAGTCCATACTCCATTCCATCATTGTCAATACCTCTAGTCTTCAACTCAGCGGCCAGCGCAAGCACGAACTCTTGCACTTCCTCCCAAAAAGGAACGTTGGCCATACTCAGCCCAGCACCAGCGGAGGTCGATGTCCCGCAATACGTCACGCCTTTGACTTCAATAAACCCCGGCCGTGCGCGCTGCACCAAATCCGCGTACCCAGCGACTTCGTCGGCGATGTTGAAACCTTTTACGAGAGTCAAGCGGAAGACCGTGCGATGGGAGTAGCGTTTTGCGCGCAGGATGTCCATGCAGTCGCAGAAACGTTCCCAGAAGTCGCGATGTAATGGACGGTCGATCTTACGTAGCGAGTCGCGATTCGAGGCGTCGATAGAGACGTAAAGCTGTGTGACTGGGCCGAGAGCCGCAAGGTGAGCAGGATGCTGCGCGTTGCAGACGAGGAAGGAGGAGATGTGTTGCGCGTGTAGCATTGCCAGGAGTTGGTTGATGTGCGGGTAGAAGATGGGTTCGCCCACCAAGCTCAACGCGCAATGTCGGACACGCATGGCTTCTGCGAATCGTTCGGATCGTACGCCGGGTACGCCGCGGAGGGACTTGATCTTCTTGTAGTGGGCTGCGAGGATGCCCTCGAAGATCTGCTCGGGCGGATCGACTTGCCATCGCCAGGTTGTGCCGACGGGATTCGAGCCGTGGCGCCAGCAGAAGACGCATTTGTTGGAGCAAGAGAGGGAAGGGGTGGCTTCCATGCAGCGGTGAGAGGCGATGCCGTAGAAAGAATATTTGTAGCAGGAGCCGCGGCCGCGGAGGGCGGACTTGGTCCAGCGGCAGATTTTGACGCCGGAATGGGTGCCGATTATGGAATAGCCTTGTTTGGTGAGGGAGTTGAAGGTGGGTGAGTTTACTGGAACCATGGCTTTTGGTGGACCGTTGGTTGTAGAGGATGGCTTTTTCGACGTGGTGAAATCGACGGGTACAGGAGCGCGAATGTCTTCGAGGTCGGCGGTGGTCGTGATGAGTGTCTCCCCATCGTCGTAGTCTTCGTCGGCCTCGTCACCGCTCTCGACGGCATCTCCACTGCCCGGTACACCTTCTCCAAGACCGTTTCCTTGACTGAGATCGTCCACAATCGTTTGTACACCTCTCCGCCATTCCTCCAGTCTCAACTCCACATCATCTTTCACATCTCCCATGCCCAATGGGAATGCTCTCTTCTTGCCTGTCAGCTTCGCCATCCATTTGTCCACCTCAATGGCCTGCACACAGTATCCTTCTTGTTCTGTAGGCCACTCTTGCATATCTCCGAACCCGAACACACTGTATCCTGCCAGCGTCTGCAACGGGGCGGTGTCGATTCGAAAGTCATGGTGCGTCTCTTGCAAATGGGAGATGAAGTTGTGCAGTTCGGTATCGATATTGTAGGATGGTATGAGGATCGTGTAGAATGCGGCAGTGCCCGGACTGTCGTATTTTGGCGGTGAAATGAAAAAGTCGTCGTAGTCAATGTCGGTCAAGTCGTGTACTTGTGGTGGTAGGACGCGATCTTCAGCATCTGGCAGAACGAACGACTCGGCCAGCTTCTCGGCGTATGCTTTCGTCGACCCTCCCAGGGTGAAGTAGAAGATGTATGGCTGGACCTTGTCGATCGGAGGTCGTTCATCCTTTGCCTGCTCTTGCTTCTTGACCTTCTTGACGCCCTTTACCCGACGAGGTACGTTACTCGTCTTGACTGGTTGTGCTATGGGTGTCGAGTTCTCTGTGACAACTTCGGGATAAGGAATCGGCTTCTCGATCGCGGGCGATCCCAGTGGTGGTGTCAAGATCGCCTTGGTCTTCGTGCTTCTCCAATGCAGTGTGAACCGCACAATGGCCAGGAGGAAGCCCGCCGAGATCAGAAGCTCCGTGCGGTGTGCGTGCCATACTGAGAGTATTTCCTGCGGGAGCTGGAGCAGATATGAGTCTTCCATTGCTACTGTGACCACTTTGACGAGACCAGACGGGGACAAGACGTGGGTGTAAGAACATTCACTCACTTCCATTTGGCGGGGGACTTGGTCAAAATCGGATCGACCCTCACTCACAGTTTCCCCCACATCTTCGCTTCGACCCGGTCGATCATCCGCAACTCTGTCAGGCGCGTCACCCTGCGCATCATCTAGGTAAGCTGCAGCTTCCAACCTCTTTCCTTCTTCCTCTTCCCTTCATCAAAAAAAAAAACTTCACCGTGTGAACTACAACATTCTCTTCACCTACAACCACCGTCACCGCCACCATGTCGTCTCTCACCACGAGCTTCCTCCCTCACCACTGCGAACGTCTCGCCCACCCTCACTGGTTTCCCGTCACGCTGGCCAGCTTCCTCGTCGTTGGCATCCTCATCTCTTACCTCCCGCAACACTACAAGATCTTCGTCCGCGCCGCTCTTCCGAAGGTCTCTCGCCATGGTGGGTATTACTCGGTGGCCTTAGCTCTATCGCTGCTATCGGCAACATCCTGGTCCTACCCGCGAGTCGGCGAGACATGAACTGCTGTAAAGAGTTGGATGGAGGAGCCTGCGCCGCTGCCGTTCTGGGAGTCGCACAGATCGCAGTGCAGTTCACCTGCTTCATGTTCATCGTCACGCTGTTCCTGGTTTACTTCCCGCGGAGTGGTGCCGAAGCGGAGGACCTCAGTGCATCGACCGCATCACTGACGCACAGCAACCCGGCGAAACGATCGGATCCGTTGATTGTCGGAGCTAGTATCTTCGGCTCGCTTTCTGCGGTCGCTCTCGTTTCACTGGTGCTGGTATATCGCGTTCCTAGCAAGACTCAAGTCTGGGCAGATGCCTTGGGGACCGTCAGCGGGGTGCTCGCCGGTGTGCAGTACGTTCCGCAAATCTACTATACGTGGATGTTGAAAGATTTGAAGAGCTTGTCGATGGGAACGCTCTTCATACAGACACCTGGAGCTTTCGTTTTCGCCTTTTCGTTGTGGCAAAGAGTCGGATGGGAGGGTTGGAGCACATGGCTGGTGTATATTGTTACGGGAGCGCTGCAGGCGGTATTGCTAGTCATGGCAGTGACGTATTGGTCGAGGAGCAAAAAGGGAGAGAGTGACGACGAGGTCAGTGATGACGAGCAGGATGTACCGAATGAGAGGACGACTCTCCTACCCACACCGACTCGCGGACGCAATTCCTAGGAGGACATCGAGACGGAAAGCAGACACACATTCTTACAACCAACACCCGTGCCTCACGTCGATGAAGCGGATACTGTATCTACAGCAGCACGCGTCTCCCGTGATTTGACAACTTCAGACCCACCACTACCCCACGTCTCTCCAATGCGCCTCCGCCGCGATGCTCGAGCACAGCGGCTGGGTCCTCAGCCCAAGTCTTAGGAGAAATGGGCTTCGCCCAAGAACCACACAATGAGATTCGTTGCCGCCAGAGATCGAGTGGAACTATGGAGGAAAGCGGTCAAGCGAGATGCTGGACCACCGGAATCACGAAGGTTGGCTTTGTGGCGACAGATGATGGTGACCTTCACCCGCTGTCCAGTCCATCCACTCCGCCCACTGACGTGGCCTTTAAGCGGGCAGGCGACGTCGCAGGATGCTCGAGGGGGAAGACCACGACGCTCCCTGATGGGGGAGAGGAGGGAGGCTGGCCGAGAGGACATCAATAGGATACGGCACCTGAGCGCCAAGAAAAGGTCATCTCTGGTATGGACCTTGCATGATGTTTTGCGATATCCCTGGCGTTTCGCTGCTCGTAGATCAGCACAGCCTACGAATAGCAACCTCCCGTCGCTGCTGGAATCTGGCCAACTACTTTACAGCGAGCGGCTTCTACAAATGCGAACCGTGCAAGAGCGACTTTTCGACCATATTTTAAATGCGCCTGATGCAGCCTTTAGAGGACCTCATGTTTCAAATCCGGCTTCTGTACTCTCAGACCGTAACGGAGCCTCCTTCCAATCTCGGGCTTCGCCTTTCGCTCCTACTGTTACTTACGATAAAAATTGCCTCCATTGCCGCCGCAATCTACAACGATTCCCATCACTCCCACCATGGTCTCTCTATCCCCGCGACCGTCAGGACTTGCTTCGCGCTAGGTCTGCCATTATCACACATCAACCACGATTTCCGTATGCTACCGAAAAGCTACTTGGACAGATTCTCGTGAGCCATTGGCTCAGTGTTAGTGTACCACACAGCACAGAGAGGAAGTTTCCGCCAAGTGGCGCGCGTGTCGATGAAGGCCACTCAGATTGGATGCGCGTGCTGAGAGGGGAGAAACTGTGGCAGAGGGAAATTGTGTTGCGGCGAAACTGGGCTCGGGGTGTGAGAATCAAGGAAGGAGATGCGGACGCAATGAAAACTGACGACTTGATCATTGAGGAGGAGAAGGAGACTTTCACTCAAAAGGTTGGACGAAAACTGAGTCTGGCGGCTAGTGGAGTCTGGCAAGCTGGACTATCACTCGGGAGAAGCAGCACAGGGAGGCAAAGTGTGCTCGGCAAAGCAGAAAGGGTTCCACCTGGCATCGATCGGAGGAGATCGACAACGGTCACGACGTTCGCCGGAGTAGGCAGCGCGAAGAGAGCGTCTTCATCCCTCACCCCGAAAGCTGATCATCGAACGTCGACGACGGCTCAGGCACCTACCAAGCCATCGCGTCCCGCGCCTAAGTCTCTGCACCGCGCGACTCAAAGCCAGCAAACAGAACTCTTATCTCCTACCCAGCGCCAACCCATATCTTACCGTCGCTCCTCAATTCAAACGCCTCACCTCCGGAAAGCTCTCCCCAAACGACCATCGATTAAGCTCATCCTCTTGCAACCAGCTCGGCCAACTTCGGTTGCTCGCCCAGCCGAACTCGCCATATTCACACCAGATGAGGTTTCCACTTGGGTCGAGCTCGAAGTCGAACGTTGGCATGCCATCTCCGCGACCACTGTTCGAGGCACTACTCTCCAGATTGCGGACCTTGACTTTCGTCTGGAGGACTGGGCGCTTTGGACGGTCTACGCTGACGGGCGGTGGGAACCGATTGAAAGGAGTGTCCATCCTGGGAGACGAGATAGCAAGGCGAATGGCAAGGGCCAGGAGAAACAACAAGAGGTCTTGCGCAGAGGGACGCTACCTGCTGAGTGGAGACAGAGCGGCGGGGAGTCTCCTTCTTCCGGTCCACTTCCAGCACCGAAGCAGGATGCCCGTGGGGAACTACAGAGTCGGGCGAGTGTCGCGGTCCAGCCTTCGACATCGACTATTGCGCCTCAAGTTCTGCAACGGTCCACCTCCGCCCCCATCAGTGACTTTGACTCGCTTCCGAATGGAGGGCCGCCTCCGACACCTAGACCGCAACACCGCCGCCTGACGCCGGTCACTCATCGCATCGCCCGCCATTCAACGCCACCCTCTTCACGTGGATCAGCGCGCCGTCCGACTCGTCCATCATTTGTAAATCCGAGAAATTCATTCAGTCTCTCCTCGTCCAGGAGGTCATTTGGTGTGAGGATACCGGAGAGAATCTATGAAGATGGAATGCCCGAAGTTAGACCAAGCAATGAGCGCGCCGATGCTGAAGCTGTCTGGGAGCAACTAAGCGAAGAGGAGATCGCGGTCAGCGAACATTGGCGTTCAGATCCCACCTTCGACCGTGACGAAATTGATTCCTACTTCGACTGGCGACCGTTGGAGTTTGGAAGGGCAGGAGACCCTGCGAAGAGAAGTGAAGGTAGAGTGGCAAGTGTGGATGTTGGGCCGATGGGCGAGGTGGTGTTGGGTCCGAGCATTCCAGAAAGAGAAAAAGCGGCGTCGCTCAATGAAATGGACGGTGAGGCTGAGACGAATGATTCGGTGAGGACTGATGCCATCCGCTTGCGACTGAGCGGGAAGCACATCGTCCATACGGGCCGTTCAAGGAATGCGAGGCGACGCGCGAATCTTGGCGTCGTTCTGACCTGGACATGGATGCACACAATACGACGCTCGAGATACCGAACACTCGTACCACCCTTGGCCTCTATGGAACCAACGCAGGATGTGTGGCCTCGGTCTAAAGGCAAGCAAAGTGTCGCTTTTTTCTCAACTCGTTCATCTGGAGTTTCTGCGACGCAAAGTGTCGCTTTTTTCTCAATGCGTTCATCTGGAGTTTCTGCGACGAATGAGAATATCCCACCTACTTCTACCACGCTTCAAACCCGTCAAGATAGCTCGCAAGGCCCGCGCGGCGAACGGCTATCTTCGCCGCTCATCTCCACTACAAACCGAACTTCCCCAAGCTGGGAGACAAGCTGGCAGAACGTGGACCGGACTAATCCCGCAAGACCAGTCATGCGGCGATCGCTGACTCCAGGACCCAAGATGGGGTCGATGTCTTTTGTTCGCAAGCAAATCTTGCTTCGTTCTCGATTAGACTACGCAGACTACGCCGCGCAAGGATTCCATTTTCTATCAGGCTTTGATGGCACGGATACTTCTGCTTCCACGCAAGGTCACGTTGCCGCCATACCTTTGTTGCCCCCAACTAGGTCTGAAGATGCCGGAGATGAAGAAGATGATGGCACGAGAAGAGATACCGTCGCTGCAGAACAATCTAGCTCCAATATGAGCAAGAGAGGTGAGGAGAGGCGGGCGCGAAGATCTGGGGCTGTTGACCGGAAGCACAGTCCGGGGGTTGGGCCTTCGAGGGGAGATGGTAGTGAGGCGAGGATGAGGGGATCGAGTGGAAGGTGAGAGGTCGCTCAGGAGTGTGCAGTCGTTATGTGCCGGTCATGGTCTATCGTTATACACAATGCACGATCGCTCTGAAGACCCACTCCGGTGCCGCAGTTGTGAGGCTATGCAGCTTACTGTACGTATTGTTTTTAAAAGTGCCGATCGTATTCCCGTGCATACGTACACGCCAGCTCTGCCAACACATTGTCCTACACACCAGACCGTCTTGGTCTTCTGCTACATCTAGAGCCTCCACATCCGATTTGAGTCTTACCCATTTGCCAGAAAGATGTCAGAAAGACATCCCATTCTCATCATCGGCGCCGGTCTAACCGGTCTCGTCCTCGCTCATGCCCTCGACCACGTCTCAATCCCATACGTAATCTACGATGCCGAGTCGCCCGATGCGCATCGCACTCGTTTACGGGAGTGGAACATGGCCATGCATTGGGGTATCCCACTGCTCGAACAACTGTTGCCCAGAGAGCTGTTCGAGCAATTTGTAGCGGAAGCTGCGGTGGACCCGAGTTTGGATTATACCAAGCAGCCGGCTAATGGGGCGAAGATTTATGATGGGCTTGAGGGCGGGTGTTTGAAGGAATTGAATGAGCTTGATATGGTGGTTAGGGTTAGTCGGAGGAAGATGAGGGGGTGGTTGTTGAGGGGAGTTGATGTGAAGGTTAGTATTTACGTGCGCGATGTTACTGCTTCGTTCATCTGCTGACTCTGCTGACTCAGTTCGACCATAAACTCGAGACCATCGCCTACCCCGACGACGACACCGTGAGGGCCACGTTTACCAACGGTACATCCTCAACCGGCCGCCTCCTCATCGGCGCCGACGGCCCACGCTCCCGCATCCGCTCTCTTCTCTTCGACCAGTCTCCTTCCGCCCTCACTGCCTCAATGCCAAACACCGTCCAGGTCGCCAGCGTCTTCTCCTACTCCTCCGCCGCCATGAGCGAACACATTCGCGAGATCACTCATCCGACCTTTAGTATGATGGTACACCCGGGAATCTTCCTTTTCCTCTCCATGCAAGACGTTCCGGACCCCAACGATGCATCGACCTGGGTCTTCTACTTCTTCGCCTGCTGGCGCGGGGAACTGCCGTCTAGCACACCCACGTCCAAGGAGCTAAGAGAGTTGACAGAAACAAGGAGCGCCAGTATCCATGAGCCATTCCGTTCTGTTGTCGCAAATCTGCCGTCCGACGCCGTCTTCTCGCCACTCACGCTCTCCACTTGGACGGCTCAGCCATGGCCCACATACAACGGCCGAGTCACACTTGCTGGCGATGCGGCGCATCCGATGCTGCCGTTTCGAGGGCAGGGACTGAATAATGCGATTCAGGACGTGTTCCATTTGGTGGAGGGATTGAAGAAGGTGGATGCAGGGGAGGTGGCCAGGGGAGAGATGGTGGGGGGGTATTGTCAGGAGGTGGCGAAGAGGGGCGCGGAGGCGACGAAGATGAGTACCAAGAGTGCGGAGATGACGATCGGGTACTGGAGTTTTAAGGAGAGTCCGATGATGAAGATGGGGCTGCGGAAGCTGTGAGGATTAGAGGACGATGTGAGGTGTGAGAAAGAGAGGGACGAGAGAGGAAATGTTACTACGCAATGGCAAAAACCACTGTCATCAAATTTCGACTCCACTCGCTCACTCAAACTCAATCCTGACCAACGGCGTGCTGTACGCTTCGTCGCACTTCGTATAGGTAACCCAAAACACATTCTCGCCGTCCCTCGTCATCCCCGGGTGGGCTTGAATACTGTACGCCGGCAACCCTGCACTGCCACCCGGACCCTCCCAGAACGTATCATGATTCTTCCACGGGCCCGTCGGATCCGGTGCTGTGCAAATGAACATGGCCGCGCCAGGGAACTTGCAACCTCCGATCCAGACGAAAGAGTTCCAGGGCGGGTGGAAGAAGTAGTTTCCTTGGCCGCCGGCGTTGGAGTTTTCGATGTTCAGACCTGGCGTGTCGCGCGTGGGGAGAGTGGAAGTCCAGGCTCCGTTGACGAAGTATTCATATGCACTGCGGTCTTCGATGGCCGAAGCTGGCACGCGGGCAAGCGCTGTTGTGTCGTCGATTTGAGCGTACAGAAAAGCGTAACCTTCCCAAAGAAGGTTGCCGTAGACGCCGTAAGGGATCTCGCCTTCTTTCCAGAAGTTTGCATCGACGATCTTGGGTTCAGGAAGGGCATTGCGGTCGGGAGAGGACGATTGGGTGGTACGATATAGCGTTGTAGGTGGGTACTTGACAAGCGGTTCGAGGCCTTTAATATGATCGATCTTGATCCACGTATAGGCCACGATTGGTGCATTGGGGCTCGAGACGACGAGAGGAGGCGAGTCAGGCCAGAAAGGGTGGCGGCTGCCGTCTTCGCGATTGCCGGCTACACGACCGGTGCCGTGAGTGTGGATGGGAAAGTATGCGGACTCAAGGCGATCGATATGATTATCGCCGTACTGACGATGGGCAATTGTGTTCAATGGGTCTCCATTTCCAGCACCCTGCAGCTTTGGTCCACCGCCAGGCTCGAGATCCGACCAGCTACCGGTACTGGTGATGATGGGTAGCTCCTGCGACTTTCCGTCGGGTCCGAACAGTTGCGTATCTCGATATGTCCACAAGAGACGATCGCCAAATCGACAAGAGCCACCGGAGTCGCGGTTGAGACTTGGATCGCCAGCGAGGCCGACAACTTGGGGAGTTCCCTTCAGTTTGGGAATGAAGGGCTGTCCAGTTCGAGTCTGGGGAGGCGCTGGTCGAGCTGCGTCGTGACCAGGTGGAGGCCCAGCGACGTACATGTTGCTAGACAAAGGGGTCTGAGAATTTCCTGCTTGCTGCTCCAGCTTGAATAGGAAGTTCTGAGGTGGGATCAGCATTGGATCAAACGCAATCTGCGTCGCCATGTTCCACAACACAAGAAACTGCAAGCTGAGTGGGAAGAGAACGTTTTGCATGCCTTACCTTGGCTCTCCCTTTAAGACCTCCATCAGCCTGCTGTGCATCGCCGCCGGAGCCACTGCACGCCATGGGTTAGCCGAGCGCGTAACTTTGAAAGAAGAAGGAGGGTTTCGAGATACCTTCCGCCGAAGCCATGCAGTCTCTTCTTCAAGTGATCCATCGTTGGTCGAGTGGTAAAGATGTTGCTCTTCTTTATGCAACATTCACCGAGTTTCGTTGATTCAAGATCACTGGTTGTTGAGGCCAACCAAGTGCTTGCAGGAGATGTTGCACCTGAGACTTCCTGAATTTGATTCTGCGTCGATCGTCTGGGTTAAGGATGGCTCATCATATACACGTCAAAAACGTGATAGAGATTTCGTGCGCGACGGCGAGGTGATTGATATGTCAACGAACAGAATCCTTGAATTTGGAATGAGGTGATGTTGGAGGGAACTTGGTTAGTCCAACCGTCTGGTGGCTTTGGTAGCTTCGACGTCAACGCTTGGAGAGGCCGAGGTGGTGGGGCTGACATAGGGACGCTGGAGGTCATTCTTCCATTCTTCCGAATTTGTTGTACATGACCTCCGGACGGTAATCTTGGATGCGGAATTCGGTCACAAGTGTTGCATTGGGGTATCACAACCAGATCCCAATCCAAGCCTACTCCTTCCCCCAAACGCGTCTTTTAGTTGATTTCTATCCGCGCCCATCGAATACCCCCTCACCCGATGCCATCTATTCCAATTCGATGGTCGCCGGTGGCTTACTTGTAGTCTCGTACACAACCCTTGCCACGCCTTGAACCTCGTTCGCGATCCGGTCCGACACTTTCGCGAACCACTCCATCGGCGCACCCGTGAAAACATTCGCGGTCATGAAATCTGTTGTCTGCACCGCTCTCAGGTGGATGATCTCGCCGTGTAGCCTTTGATCACCGACAACGGCCACACTCTTCACACCCAACACCGCCGCATACGCCTGCGAGATTTCGCGGTAGAATCCGGCGGCCTTGATCTCCGAGATCCAGATCTGGTCCGCTTCCTGCGCGATACGAATGCGGTCGGGTGTGACTTCTCCAATGATGCGAATGGCGATTCCAGGACCGGGGAAAGGATGGCGCCAGACAAGATCTTCGGGGATGCCAAGTTCGGTGCCCAATTTACGTACTTCGTCCTTGAACAACTCCCGCAGAGGCTCGATCAACTTGAGGTCCATCTTCTCGGGCAGGCCTCCCACGTTGTGGTGGGTTTTGATGGTCGCGCTGGGACCTTTGAATGAGATCGACTCGATCACGTCTGGGTAGAGGGTGCCTTGGAGGAACCACTCGATCTTACCGGCACGGGTGGTATTCTCCTGAGCTTTTGCGATCTCTTTCGCCTTTTCTTCGAATATGTCGATGAAAGTGTTTCCAATGATTTTGCGCTTGGTTTCTGGATCGGAGACGCCATTCAGGCGACCGAGGAAGAGTTTACTTGCGTCGACCACGGTCAAGTTGACGTTCAGTCCTTTTGTCAGAGTCTCCTCAACCTCCTTTGCCTCGTTCATCCGCATGACGCCATTATCGACGAATACAGCGTGGAATCGATCGCCAATGGCTTCCTGGAGGAGCTTCGCCGCGACTGTAGAATCGACACCTCCACTGACAGCACCAATGACCTGTCCCTTATCTCCTACCAACGCTCTGATCCTCTTGACTTCCTGTTCAACAAACTTTCCCATTGTCCAGTTTGTCTCTGCTCCACAAATCTTGACCGCAAAGTTCTCAATAACCTGCTTGCCCTTGGGCGTGTGGGTCACTTCCGGGTGAAATTGAATCCCGTAGAGATTCTTCGTCTCATGCGCAATTCCCGCATACGGCGCGTTGGTGCTTGTAGCGATTGTCGAGAATCCCTCCGGCATGCTGGAGAGCTTGTCACCGTGTGAAGCCCAGACCTCGAAGCCATCCTCCAGACCCTCGAACAGACGATCGATATGTGCAGCCTTGCCACTGTGCCGCTGGACTTGCAGAGTCACACGACCATACTCCCTCTTCTCACCCGCCGCGACGCCCTTGCCGTTGTGCCATGCGATCTCTTGCAGTCCATAGCAGATTCCCAGAATCGGTACGTCGAGGTTGAAAACTTCCGGGTCGACGTGAGGTGCATCTGGTGCATACACAGAGTATGGACCTCCTGACAGAATCACGCCTTTTGGTTTCCATTCGAGGTCGGCCAATCTCTGCGTACACGGAAGCATTTCCGAATAGACATTGAGTTCGCGCAGTCGTCTTGTGATAAGATGAGTGTATTGAGAGCCGAAGTCGAGGACGAGAATGGTGTCGAACATCTTGTGCGGCTCTGGCGGTGCGCCATTTACGTCTCCGTTGGCGGCCATGTTGAGTGCGGTGGAAGAGGATGTGCAATGCGAAAAAGTGGCAGGTCTGTCGAACAATGTGCTCGAGTCCAAATCTTTTGCGTCCGATGAGTCAGCGGGATTTCCCTATCGATAAGGAAGCGACAGATCCATCCAGACTAGTTCTAGCGGCTTTTGTTGTCTCGGCAGCCGAGTTCGATGAGCCCGTGCCATGCCACTGCCATACCAATGATACCATACCATACCATACGGATAGCGACGGACAGAGCATGCGTAGAAGGTAGTCACTGCGCCTCGGTCATCAAAACCAGGCCCTGCCATTAAATTGTCCTCAGTCCGCATTATTATGTCTGGACCACTGGAACGCCGATGCGGTGATGATCGTCGTACACTTTTAGGATTCGATAAGATCACCGCATCTCCGTCACACGACTGGCACGGGACTGCTGATCACCTTGAAGTGATGAGTGTAGAACTACACCGCCCACAACGAGGTGTTTATTAGGGTGTATACCGTGCTGCGGACTCCACCTGCTCTATCTCGACGGTGCACAGGATCGAGATTACAAGGACCCTGGAATCTGCAAATGACATGCCGTACCTTAGATATTATTACATTTACCTACGCCTGGCTGCTATAGAATAGTTCTATACGAGCTCCTCGCCTCACCAACCGGTGGCATTCAGCGTGGGATCCCAAACGCAGCTTGTTCGCAACCGCTGGCTGCGAGCGATGGGAAGCTCTCGTCCTCTTCACATCATGGACTTTGCAGTTCACGGACTTTAGTCCTGTGGGGTTCACCGCCCCGTTGCGACAATCTTGACGAACTCAAACCATCAATTGATCCCTGCTCGGCTTCCGATGCCGTGATCAATTGCGTGTCGGAGGATGATCCTTGAGGAGATCGCGGCAAACATAGAGCTGCGACAACTTACAACATGGTTTGCGAGTCATGTGGAACTGCTGTGGATCGTGGTCATCTCCGTATATAACGCAAGTGAGCCTACCGACCGACCATATCAGAGGTTGTTCGTGCGTCTCGTTGCTCGTGTCTTCTTGCACTGAGTCCGCTGGCTCAGTTTGTGTCGGTTCATTTCGTTCACACACCCCCACCGAGCTCTCACCATGTCGTCTATTACGACTTGGACTTTCGCAGCGCTGTTGACTGGAAGTGCAGTTGCCCAGGTCTCCTCTCCTCCGCAGAACTCATCTGTCATTGGCGATCCGTTGAAATACGTGAATCAGCTCATCGGGACGGCAAATGGAGGCATGTCTCCTACATAAAGGGCCACGCAAGTGGAAGAGCTAACCCTCCTTGACAGGAAACGTTTTCCCGGGAGCCAGTCGGCCATATGGCATGGCGAAAGCCGTAGCTGACACTGACTCCGACTCATCCCAAGGCGGCTTCGAATACAGAGCTGACGCGAATATCACTGGCTTTTCGAGCATGCACGACTCTGGGACTGGGTACGTGACTAGACGATCGATATACCGGCTCATCTGACCTATCTCTAGGGGTTCACTATCCCTTGGCCTGTTCCCTCTATTCCCCTTTGCCTCTTGCGCCAACGACGACATTAATGGGTGCGCCTTTCCAAAGAAGTCCCGAAAGACCGCCTACGTCAACGACTCGGTGACGGCCTCTCCTGGTTACTTCAGCATTCAACTCCAAAATGGCGTGCAAAGTGCCATGACCGCATCCGACCATGCGACTCTCTTCCGGTTCAACTTCTCGAACAACTCTGGCGGCAGTCCACTGGTTCTCCTCGACCTGAGCGATCTCTCGGACTCCCGCTTGGACAATGGCACCGTTGCCGTTGATGACAAAGGCCGCATGACAGGAGGTGCTCGCTTCAAACCTTCCTTTGGAACCGGTGACTACGAGGCCTTTTTCTGCGCGGACTTTCAGGGTGGAGACATTCGCGATACGGGAATCTTTGTCGACAGTCGTGCTAGTGCAGATGTCAAGGAATTGAAGATCTCGAGAGGAATCAATGGCTATCCTCTGCCCGGTGGCGCTTTTGTGCGCTTCACGTCTGGAGCTTCGGTCACTGCAAGAGTTGGACTGAGTTTTATTAGCAGCGACCAGGCGTGTCAGTTAGCAGAGGCCGAGTTGCCAAACTTTGATTTCGACTCTACGAAATCAGCCGCGGAAGACATTTGGAGGAAGAAATTGAGCGGCATAACGGTGGCGACCGCTGGCATCGACAGCACGCTGCTGACGAACTTTTACTCGGGAATCTACCGTACGATGATCAATCCGCAGAATTATACGGGTGTGGTCCCTGTGGTGGACGCCAACACCATCTACTTTGACAGCTTCTATTGGTGAGTCTATTCTCTGTCATCTTCTGGAGCCAGATGTCGCTAATCTGGATCAATGCAGCATCTGGGATCTGTTCCGATCACAGTTCCCCTTCCTCATCGTCGTCGACACGCCCGCCGTGGAAGAAATGCTTCAAGGTCTGCTCAACATTTACGAAGTCCAAGGCTGGCTACCCGACTGTCACATGACGCTCAACAAAGGCTACACTCAGGGCGGATCCAACGCAGATGTGGTGATGGCGGACGCGTACCAGAAGATCAAATCGTCCAAAATCGACTGGAATAAGGTGTATGAAGCCGTTGTCAAGGACGCTGAAGTTGAGCCTTTCGGTATGACATTCCGATTCTTCCATTTCCGAGAATAGTCGCTGACATCTCACAGACTGGTGCTGTCAAGGCCGCGGAGGCTTGGACTCTTGGGCGTCGCTGCACTACATTCCCGCTCAAGATTTTGACTACAAAGGGTTCGGAACGCACACTCGATCCGTCTCTCGCCATCTCGAATACTCCTACAACGACTTCTGCATCTCTAAGATTGCCGAAGGTCTGGGCAACACCGGAGACAAGGAGAAGTACGAAGCGACCTCTCAATACTGGTCGAACCTCTTCAAAGCCGACCAGAAGTCCAATCTCCCGATCAATTCCACCACCGACACCGGTTTCGTCGGCTTCTTCCAGCCCCGGTTCCTCAACCAAACCTGGGCCTTCCAAGATCCCCTCGCCTGTTCGAATATCGACGGGAACCCCAACAAGGTCTGTTCTCTCCAGAACAATGCTGTGGAGACATTCGAAAGTTCACTCTGGGAATATGGTTTCTACGTTCCGCACGATCAAGCTCGTTTGATCACTGCGCTTGGCGGACCGAGCACTTTTGTGCGCAGGCTGGACTACATGCACGATCAAAACATTACATACATTGGGAACGAGCCGGCTTTCTTGACGGTGTTCCAATATCATTACGCCGGTAAGTAGTATTCCAAACTCACCCCCCTCACTTGCTGACATCCACCAGGCCGTCCCGCCCTCTCCGCCAAACGCGCCCACTTCTACATCCCCAAATTCTTCGCTCCGACGATTGATGGCCTCCCGGGCAACGACGACTCCGGCACAATGGGCGCCTTCCTCGCCTTCGCCATGATGGGTCTTTTCCCCAACCCGGGCCAGAACGTCTATCTCATCACGCCACCCTTCTTCGAGAGCGTGAACATCACCAGCCCTGTCACTGGCAAAGTTGCCACAATCAGAAACGCAAACTTTGATGCGAGCTACCAGAATATCTTCATTCAGTCCGCGACGTTGGACGGTGAGCCGTACACGAAGAACTGGATCGGGCATGATTTCTTCACCGAGGGAAGGGAGTTGGTGCTGACACTGGGCAAGAATGAGAGTGACTGGGGAACTAAGGTGGCTGACTTGCCGCCTAGTTTGAGCGAGTATTCGTTCTGATCGTAGGGTGGTGGTCTGTGGATATGGCAATCGGGATGGCAGATGGGTCCAGTGACTCTGTCGAAAAGCCGAACGACTTGGGCGGGCGTTTCATGTTCTCACGATTTTCATAAAGTCGAGAGATGGGTGTCGATCAGAATGGACTCGCTTGGAGAAGTTTGATGCTCTACACAATAATGCCTAAAATCTCCAGCTTTGTATGTGCACCTTGTCCGACCACCTGTCTGAAGCGGCCACTCGTGGTCAAGGCATTCGGCTCTCCTTTTAAGATCATCATATTTTCATTCACCTCGAATGCCTGCTGTTTGCTTAGTCAGCTCCTTCAACTCGATAGCCGAACCGCGGCTTGCGAGCACATATTCCATCACCTCCATCGACGAGATCACTCCTAACTGTCAACAGCATCTCAGCACCCAAGATGAGCACCAGACTACGCATCCTCTGCCTCCACGGCTTCACTTCCAACGGCGCCGTGCACGCCCATCAAATGCGGCACATCACCAGCCAACTCCCTGAGTACGAATTCCTCTTCCCCGATGGCCCGCATAAAGTCGACATTGGCACTCAAATGGACATGACCAAGCCCGGCAATCAAGCCTGGTCGGATGTTGTCATGGGTATTGGTCCTACGGCCGGTCATCGCGCATGGTGGTATGCTCGGGACGGGGCGTTTGGGAACACGTCGACCGGTGGCTTTTGGGGATTGGAGGAGAGTTTGGAGAGTATTGGGGACTTCATTAGGGAGAAGGGGCCGGTGCATGCGATTACAGGGTTCAGTCAAGGGGCTTGTTTTGCGGGGATGTTGGTTGCGTTGTTGCAGGAACGCGGAGCAGGGAGCTCGTTGAGAAAGCATTTGGGAGATGTGTCGGAGACGCAGCCAAGGGCGGGAGTCATCTTTTCGGGGTTTAGGGCGAGGTTTCCGCGGTACGATGAGTTGTATGAGGGTGGGATCGAGGTTCCGACGCTGCATGTCATTGGAGAGAAGGATGATGCTGTGAGAGGGGAGAGGAGTGAGGAGTTGATTAAAGTTTGCGAGGGGGCGGAAGAGTTGCAGCATCTTGGAGGGCATGATATTCCAAAGACGAAGGAGGATCAGATGAGGATAATGGAGTTCTTGAGGAAGTGGGTTGGTGGAGAGGAAGGTGAGAGAGTCCCGGCGTCGTTATAGTGAGTTGATGTTGTTCTGACGACGAGATGAAAAGGGCGCCGATTGTACTAGAATCGTAGAGTGATATGTAGAGGACGGTCGACGGCAGGTCACGACTACATAGAAACGGTGGCAATGCGAGATGCGGCCAATCTACATCAAACACCCCTTTGCTCGACTCGAGTGCAGTTCGCTCACAGCGACCCTCGCCCTTTTCCTCTTCTGAAACTTTTTCTTCGTTCCCTCTTCGTCCACAACTCTTTCCACCTCGACATTCTCGACCTTGAACACCTCCACGAACCACTCGTACCACACCTTCCGATCATCCGTCTGGCGCCACATGCTCACCTCGATCTCTGCATTATCCGGGATGTACATGGGCGTTTTCAGTGGGAAGAAGATTGGGAACCAACTGATCATGTCTCGACTCTTCTCGTTGATGGTCACTGGGTTGATACTGAGCTCGATTGGTTTGCTGCCGTCTTCTGGCGCATAGAGGACCGACTCGAAGTATCCTCCAAGGCCGTGACAGACGCCGCGCTCAGTGGCGTGGAAGGTGACTTTGCAAGATCGTGCGTTGTGCTCGTTCTTGCCGTCGCCTCCTGTCCAGCCGCCAGCATCGGTTGTGCCACCGGCTCGTAATGCCGACTGCGCGAGGACAGGTGATGGAGCTGGGTGAGTGAAAGTCCATGCTTCTTTTACTTCAGCGATGCGGTCTTCGCCTGGCAAGACGCACAGGTCGTCGTATTGATGCAGCATGACCACAGCTGGTAGCTCCCACTTCTCACTTCCGCCACCTCTCGAAAACAGATCTGCATGCAGTCTTGGCGTGGCGATCGGAGTCATCCATGCGCTGTAGTTCTGCGGGATATTGATGCCATGTTCAGGATGAAGCACATGCTGTACGCCGTCCAAGCACTCTGGAGAAAGCTCATTATCTCCAAAAGACCCCAGCAACTCCGATACGAGGATGTCAACCTTCTTCAATTCATGGTTGATCGTCGGGCCAGGCCAGCTTCGCATGTCAGTTTTGACGACGATGACTTGCTTGTTCCACAGCGGATCGGTCGCGTTTCTCCTCTGAATCAGAACGTGCGCATTTGGGTTCTTCTCCACTGCACAGCATGTTACTTTGATACCCGTGGACTTGCTGGCGCGAAGCACACGGGTAACAAGAGGCCCTCGGCCGGCACCGACTACTGCGACAACGATCTCTCTGCCGCTACCCAGTCTGGCGTGAAGATCCTTCAGCGCAGCCGCGGTCGCCTTCTCGTACCATTCGTACTTCACAGGATCCTTCTCGAACACCTCGTACGTGATAGATTCGAGGTTATCGGTGAGCGGTTGGAGTGGAGACTGAATGTAGTCCTGGTAGCCTTGCCCGAATTTCTGGATCGGAGGGCGAGACGGTTGTGTTTGTTGGAGATGGCGGATATAGCGTAGATGCGCGATTGTGTCTTTTGGCTTCTCACTAGCCTTGCTTGCTGCCTCAGCAGGTGTCGGCTCCGGGCCCTTGGTGATCGAGTAATCCGGGGCTTCGATAGCATCTACGTCTGCCAATAACAACCATGGAGAGAACTTGAGACTCAAGAATCGTGTGAACAGCTGCTGATGTCCTTTCGACAACACCGGAAATCCTTTGGCGTTGCGAAGGAAGCTTGTTCTTGGGAGGATCAGCGTTCTCACCGGCTCAGAATGCCACCTGGATTGCAACCCGAGTGATGGCAGCTGGCGGGGAATCTCTAGAGCTACACCGACGTCAGCAGATTATTCAGGGTATGCGATCGCGAACGGCGTGGTGGCATACCTATTGGGATTGCTTGCGCATAATAGCTTTGAGAAGAAATGCAATAAAGGGAGGGAAAGAAAAGTGGTTGACTTACATAGGACCAACTTGGAGCTGTAGTTACACATCGTGCGAATGGTATTCCATGCCTCCCAACTTGCATACAGCTCAGGTTCGCTGTCCTCGTCCTCGTCCAAATCCGGCATGTACTCAGACCTCGCCAATTCTGAAAGATGAGCACTCTCTGCACCTTCCAGCTCCAATTCGCCAGTCATCGGCATGAGGATATGGATTTGAACGTATGGACCAAGAGCTGACCCCTCTAGCACTGCTCGTGAATACAGAGTCGGATCGGAGCCAGTGATTGGACCGTGAACCATGACGTTGCTGACGCCACAGAACGATGCATATGCGACTTCGAGATTGAAGACCTGTCGACTGACATGCGCTATCAGAGGATCTGGAGATCCCAGGTCGATCCAAGGGCTGACAACAGCAATGAGAGCACTGTTACTCTCCTCTGGCGAAAAGTCGGTGTCCTCGGGCATCAAAGGTGATATTGTCGGCCATGGGACGGAGGCTGCCGAACCCGCTGCTTTTAGTTGCTCCACATGTTCCTGGAGTCTGGTCAGCACTCTCGATTGGAAGTGCTCTGTTGTTATTGGCGCTGTGAGCAAATCGTAGCCAACGGATTGTGCCTGGCCGAGAACTTGACTTGTCACTGGTGACGTCCGTTGAGATTCATGTTGGCCGACGAACAGGATTGTCGGTAGATCCTCCGAATGGACACCAACGTTGTCGTCCATTTCGTTGCGAGTCGTGAAGATTGAAGTGATGATGGGAACGAAATTTTGCAGACGCCAGAAAAGGCAAGAGCGCTAGTTGCCAAATTGCTTGGCTTTGCTTCGACTTTTGACGACAGCCGCCTGCAATAAAAAATCACTGGCGCATCATCCTCAGAGAAAACACAATCGTCGCATGCCGCACCTCACAGTACACCATGGCGGAAAACGAGCAACCACGCAAGTCGCGCTTTAAGCGAGTCAAGACTGACGATGATCGCTCGAATCCATACCTCGCGCACATGTACAGCGACGAGGAGAACGGTGTCAGCGCAAACGGAGCCAATGGTCGCAGCAATGGATCCGCACGAAGAGCTGGCGGCGGCGACCTCAGCGCTCTCAAGCGACACGCAACGACGAAACAGCAGGCAGAGATTGCGGAAGATGGGCCATCAAATCCCTTCACTTCACAGCCTCTGTCCGACCGCTACTTCAGTATCCTCAAAACCCGTCGAGACCTACCAGTCCACGCCCAACGTCAGGAGTTCCTCGAGATGTTCCAGAAGAGCCAGATCTTGGTTTTCGTCGGTGAAACCGGATCCGGAAAGACAACACAGATCCCACAATTCGTGCTATTCGACGATTTGCCACAGATGCAAGGCAAGATGGTGGCGTGTACGCAACCTCGTCGTGTCGCGGCAATGTCTGTTGCACAGCGTGTGGCTCAAGAGATGGACGTGAAGTTGGGCGAAGAAGTCGGATACAGCATTCGTTTCGAAGATATGACGAGTCAAAGCACGATCTTGAAGTACATGACCGATGGTATGCTTCTTCGAGAGGCAATGAACGATCACGATCTCAAGAGGTATAGCGTGATCATTCTGGATGAGGCTCACGAACGTACGCTGGCTACCGATATCCTGATGGGCTTGTTGAAGGAGGTGGTCAAGCGGAGGCCGGACTTGAAGATTATCATCATGTCTGCCACGCTCGATGCGCAAAAGTTTCAGAAGTACTTCATGGACGCTCCGTTGCTTGCTGTACCTGGCCGAACACATCCGGTCGAGATCTTCTACACGCCGGAGCCGGAGAGAGATTACGTCGAGGCTGCATTACGGACCGTTCTGCAGATCCACGCTACAGAGGCAGATGGTGACGTCTTGCTGTTCTTGACTGGAGAGGAGGAGATTGAGGAGGCATGCCGCAAGATTCAGATGGAGGCGGACGAGATGATTCGGGAAGCAGATGCAGGTCCGTTGAAAGTGTACCCACTCTACGGATCTCTGCCGCCCGCACAACAACAGAGGATCTTCGACCCAGCACCTCCGCCATACAAACCTGGTGGACGACCCGGACGCAAGGTCATCGTGTCGACCAACATTGCCGAAACCTCTCTCACCATCGACGGTATCGTGTATGTCGTTGATCCCGGTTTCAGCAAGCAAAAGGTGTACAATCCTCGTGCCCGAGTCGAGTCTCTTCTCGTCTCTCCTATCAGCAAAGCCTCCGCACAGCAACGAGCTGGTCGTGCAGGTCGTACGCGCCCTGGAAAGTGCTTCCGTCTGTACACCGAAGCCGCGTTCAAGAAAGAGCTCATCGACCAATCATATCCGGAAATCCTCCGCTCCAACCTGGCCAGCACGGTCCTCGAGTTGAAGAAGCTTGGTATTGACGATCTGGTGCACTTCGATCTTATGGACCCGCCCGCTCCCGAGACCCTCATGCGTGCCTTGGAAGAGCTCAACTATCTTGCTTGTCTGGACGACGAAGGAGATCTGACCGCCCTCGGAAAGCTGGCGTCGGACTTCCCTCTCGATCCTGCATTGGCAGTCATGCTCATTTCAAGCCCCGAATTCTATTGTTCGAATGAGATTCTATCGCTGACGGCTCTCCTCTCCGTCCCGCAGCTCTTCAACCGCCCGGCATCAGCCCGTAAACGCGCTGATGAGATGAAGGCATTGTTTGCGCACGAGGACGGAGACCACCTGACGATGCTCAACGTCTATCACGCATTCAAAGGTCCCGAAGCACAGGCAAACCCCAAGCAATGGACACACGATCACTTCCTGTCGTTCCGTGCGCTGCAGCAGGCGGACAATGTTCGTATGCAGCTCAAGCGAATCATGGAGCGCGAAGAGGTCGAGCTGATCTCCACACCATTCACGGACAAGAACTACTACAACAACATCCGGCGCGCCTTGGTCAGCGGATTCTTCATGCAGGTCGCAAAGAAGGATTCCAGTGGCAAGAGCTATACGACAGTGAAGGACAATCAAGCTGTCCTCTTGCATCCGTCCACAGTGCTTGGCCAGGACTCGGAGTGGGTGGTCTACGGCGAGTACGTACTAACCAGCAAGAACTACATCCGCACTGTCACCGCAGTGAAGCCGGAGTGGCTCTTGGATATCGCGCCAAACTACTACGATGTCGATGCGTTTCCCAAGGGCGATGTTCAAACGGCACTGCGGAGAGTCATGAACAAGGCTCAACGCAAAGCAGGGCGGTAGAGAAGGAAGATCCTGTCTCGCGATTTCACTGCAATTTTTTTAGCGCGTTCTTCGTCCCGAGTAATCTCCACCGGATACAGAGTAGACATGAAATCGCGGCCTCGTCAAAGACCCGTTAAGCCGGTCTCAAAGCTTCTCAAACGTCGACTTCGTCTTCCTTATTCCACTCATCATCGCCTTCTTCACATCATCACTCTGCACCATCGGCGAATTCCAAGCAGCCGTATACAGCAGCCCATCAGTAACCGGCCGATCTCTGCTGAAGTCCATCAATGCCTTTGAGCTCTGCACAGCCACTGGGCTCTTCGTCGCGATCAGATTCGCCAAGTTGAACCCAGCTGCCAACAACTCCTCCTTCGTCTCCAGCACTTCCGACACAAGCCCGGCCCGCAACGCCTCTTCACCACCAAACTCTCTAGCAGTATACACCACCGATTTGGCCCACGAGTACGAAACGCCAACCTTTGAGAGGCGGGTCAGGGTGCCTACATCAGCAGCAAGCCCGACGTCGACTTCCTTGATGCAGAATCTAACGTCCTTGGTAGACAGGCGGATGTCGCATGCAACGGCAAGGTCGATCGCTGCTCCATATGTCACGCCATGCGCTAGGAATATGACGGGTTTCTCGCAGCGTTCGGGTGCGCTGATGCAGGACTGGTAATTCAGCATGTGGCGGCGGACTCGCCAAGTACGGCGGGCGATGTCGTCTCCTTCAATGGGCTTGGAAGCTGGGCCGGAGCTGGATGAGGTTGTCACGTCCAAGCCGGCGGAGAAGTGGGATCCGACGCCCGAGAGGAGAACGCAACGAATGGCAGGATCGAGGGAGAGTTTGTCGAAGACTTCGCCTAGGCTTTTGAAGACGCTGTCGGGTCATATCAGGCACTGGAGGCAGCTCTCATGAACGGACACATACGCAGGACTGAAAGCATTATACTTCTTCGGCCGATTTAGCTCCACGTGAGCTACATACTGCGCCGGAAAGGTGGTTTTGAGATCAGGAAACTGATATGCGTCTACGTCGGCCATGATACGTGTGTGGAGAGAAGCAAGCCAACTGCTTCGATTAGCTGTGTCGGAGAATGGAGCACGAAGGACTGGATTCAAGCTGCAAGACGCAGATGTTTTGGTCGGCAGCGAGTTCTCCTCACAATGTCGGTGTCGGCTCGCCGCGGCTGATTATCGGTGTACTCGGCCCGATTGGTCTCAATCAGGGCGTTTTCAGCGCGAGCGTGCCGTGTCTTTTACATGGATGCTTCGCTGACTCGCATCAACCATCATCTCATTCACGGCTCCAACTTCCATCACACGATACCACGGTCTACAGGACATCAGCACCTTGCAGGTCTTGTCCATTTGCGGCCATGGTCTTCATGTCTGCAGACGCTCCATTACCACACCTCGTGGAGCGGCTATCTCTCCGGACTTTGCTATGACTTTCGCGGCACTTCGCCATCCAGCTTGCGCTTTCCACCGCATTTACATTGTCCGCTACAATCAGCGTAATAACGGAGTGCGGTGCTATACGAAGATAATACGTCCCAAAACCCCGATAGAATGTAAGCAGGCCTTCTTGTCTCACGACTTTGACCGCGCAATCGAGTACTCCGCTGTATGTCGAGCCGCCGCGTTGTCTATACAGGACGAGGGTCAGCATTCCTTTGCTGGATAGCATCAACAGTGGCGTCAACTCACAGTCTCGTCTTCAAGAAGTCGAAGGGCAGACTGAAGAACGCGGCGAAGAATCCGGCCACGCAAGACGATGCAATCGTAACATTCCTCTCCGACAGGCTCGTCCGCTGCGTCAATTGACTCTTCGACTCGGAAAAGAACGCCAGCTGCCCGAGGTTGGTGGCCATTGCTCTAATGATGGTAGGATACGATCCCGACCACAGGGCAGTAACTCCTTCCGTCTTACCGATTCGGACTAGAGCATCAACGACTGAGCGATAGTTGGCTCGTTCTGCCTTCGGTTTGATCCCATCTGCTTGCATTCGAATGAGAGCCAATTCGGAGGGGTTCGCGATCGCCGCCGCCAATCCTCCAGCGCCCAGGCCTGCCAGTGCTCGTTCTCCAAAGCCAATAGTGGTATCCTTGGCTTTTGCTCGCTCCGCGAGAATTGCCTGAAACCGATCGAAGAAACCAAGTCGCAGGGTAGCATACGTCGCTTGTCGAAGCCATGCTGCAGAGATTCCCGAGTAGAGGTCGAGAAAGCGACCTTCGGCAACGATCTGGCGTCCTACGGCAAGTGGCGAAGCAGTTTTTGCTGATGAACCTTCACCAAGCAGTTGTAATCGAACTTTGACCATGTCAATGGGATGAACGCATGTTGTTGCAACGATTCCAGAGCTGCCTCCAATCACGAATGGTAGAAGCTGTCTTCCCACTGTTGCCAAAGCGGACTTCGCAGCAGACTCTGTTGAACCGTCGCCCTTGGGTATCGAGGACGATGTCGACATGATTACATAGGCGCTTCCACCCACCAGGGCGAAGAATGCTTAGAAACATAGTGTTTACTTCATTCTCTCTCGGGTAGCATGATTAAGCTTTGGGTATCCCTCGGTTGGACTTGAACAATACGTTCGCGAGACTGACCTTGAAGCTTTATTTCCAGCCTGTGTCCGGGCGTGGGGATAACTTCCAAGGGCATTGCGGGGTTCGAAGTATGGCTGTTCATCTCCATTGAATGCGTTTACGTGTAGGAGAAAGGCTTCCTAGAAGTATTGAGATCTTCAAAGGGTAAGAAGGTCTCGAACGTTCGAACACTGCTCGTCTGCATTACCAAGGCTTCATCGACTCAAGACGTTCGAACGCTTCTGCAGCAGATTGACTTCCGATCGGATCCGTTGTCTACTCGAGTGGCCTAGGAGTCGCTAATCGTCAAACTACTCACGATGGCTTCACCAGTCAAGACTCTAGTACGTCCTCACTTCGACGATAGTTAAAAGCAGGGCTGAAACTCGACAGATCCGTTCTCTGCGACTCCGCACAGCATTCAGCGTCTTGAGACCATGGACGACACGCCATCAATTTGTGCAGGTCAAACAGACGAGAAACGTGCATGCTCCAGCCACAGAGTACCTACAGTCGTACAATGTCGATTGGACGGAGTCTCAGCAAGCTGTCAGACAAGCTATCGCAAGAATCTGCACTAAATATCCGGTGCGTTCCCCGCCGGCATCACCATTCGAGCTTCCCATCGTAGAAATCTTCATCGTCTAGACGACGTGCTAACGATGACTCGCACTGACCAGGATGAATACTGGCTGGAGAAAGACAACAAGCATGAGTTCTCACTCGATCTTCACCGGGACCTAGCAAAGGACGGATGGCTCGGCATCTGCATGCCCGAAGAGTACGGAGGCTCAGCTCTCGGCATCTCAGAAGCCTCCGTGATGATGCAGACGCTGTCAGAGTCCGGAGGCGGTATGGCAGCCGCATCTTCTGTCCACATGAACATCTTCGGGCTTGAGCCCGTAGTCAAGTTCGCGTCGGAAGAGCAGAAGCAACGGTGGCTGGTTCCGCTCATCGCTGGTAAGGAGAGAGCTTGCTTTGGTGTCACGGAGCCGAACACGGGTCTGGACACGCTGAAGCTGCAATCGCTTGCCGTGAAGAACCCGGATGGCAAGTCGTATAGCATTACTGGCAGCAAGGTCTGGACCTCGACTGCCCAAACCGCTGAAAAGATCCTTCTCCTCGTTCGTACAACACCACTGGATCAGGTAAAGAAGCCAACACAGGGTCTGTCTCTGTTTTACACCGACCTGGACAGGAAGCAAGTCCAAGTGACCGAGATCCAGAAGATGGGCAGAGCCGCTGTAGACAGTAATGTCCTATTCTTCGATGGCTGGCAGGTCCCAGCAGAAGATCTGATAGGATCAGAAGGCGAAGGGTTCAAGCAAATCATGCAGGGCATGAATGCAGAGCGAATCTTGATCGGAGCTGAAGCACTCGGGTTGGGCTTTTGCTCCTTGAGAAAAGCAGCGCTATATGCCAAAGACCGACATGTCTTTGGGCGGCCGATCGGCAAGAATCAGGGCATTCAGCATCCCCTTGCGGACTCTTGGATGAAAATTGAAGCTGCGAGATTGATGGTTTATCAAGCTGCGAGGATGTACGACGCTGGACATAGTACTGGGGAGTATGCTAACGCATGCAAGTACTTGGCCGCCGATGCGGCGTTTGAAGCTGCTGAGAGGGCGGTATTGACGCACGGCGGTTTTGGATATGCGAAAGAGTACCACGTTGAGCGCTATTTCCGGGAGGCCATGCTGCCGCGGCTTGCGCCTGTAAGTGGTGAGATGATCAAGAACTACATCGCGGAGAGGGTGCTTGGTCTGCCTAGGTCATATTGATAGCTCGAATCCATCGTGCCAGTCTGTTGGACTGCTTCCGCTCCGTTGTGGCGCAGGTGTTCTGCCTGATCATGCCAAAGAGTGATGTGGAACAGGCCAGGTAATACTACTAGTCGTATTAACTTGGCCGGACATGCTAAAGAGACGTTACAGTGAATTGGCGAGCCGTGTTGGAGGAATTTGCTTGAAACGCTGAACGTTGGTGCAGGTAGAGCAATACATTATAATTACCCGTGTATACAAGCTAGCACGACAGCTGATGCCGTTGTAGCTTCATTGTTTGTCGTATGCTACTGTTCTTGGCCCTGGCTCAACTTGGGCAGTTTGCCTCATTCACTTCCTTCGCAAATCGAATCACATCTAGCACGGCAAGTTTTGTGCGGTGGGGCCGGTCTCTGCTGCCGACCAGCGTCTATGCATTCATGCTGCACAAGCAAGAGTCGGCCATCTTCCTCCAGTATCAAATCCGGTAAATTGCCACTCACTTGATCAAAATCGTCTTGGGCCCTGTGTATGCTCGTAGCGCGTACTCTCCAAACTTTCTACCAATGCCGCTTTGCTTCCGGCCGCGGAATGGAACTTGCATGTTCATCTGCGAGAGTAAGCCAGATGTCCCGGACTGTAATGATCGTTGAAGAACTCATAGCTAACACAATTGATGCCAACAACTCCCGTATCGAGACCCTCAGCAAATCGAAGCGCTCTCGTGATGTCCTTTGTGAAGACACCGGACATCAGTCCATATTCAGTGTCATTGGCCAACTTCAGGACCTCATGCTCGGTCTCGAACGTCTTCACGATTGATACAGGTCCGAAGATCTGCTTGAGCATCAGGATACAGATTTCCCGACGAAACGACCAACCAGCACATACCTCAGTCTTGTAGATTTCAGCATCTGCTTTGGGGTTCAAGAATACCGTGGGTTCCATGTAGCATCCAGTCTCACCATGTTGGACACCTCCAACGACGAGCTCGGCCTCGCTCTTCCCTCGCTCGATCATACCCTTCACCCGTTCGAACTGTCCAGCATCGACCAGTGGTCCGAGTTTGACAGTGGGATCTTGTGGATCGCCGATATCCGCGGCGGCCGCCTTCATTTTTTCAGTGTACTTTGCAATGACGTCCTTGGCAATTGAGGACTGGACGTAGACTCTTGTCGCAGCCGCGCATACTTGACCTGATCGGGCGAGAATTGCGTTGATAGTCCAAGTCAAAGCATTTTCCAGGTTTGCGTCGTCGAAGATCACGGCGGGGCTCTTGCCAACGAGCTCAAGTGTTACTCGCTTGAGGTTACTCTTCGATGCCGCTTCTTGAATCCTTTTCCCGGTTGGGACACTGCCGGTGAATGATATCTTCCGGATCCTCATATGGCTTGCTAGGAGTTCTCCGGTTTCGCCTGGTCCGGTGAGGATCTGCACGACTCCTTTCGGAATTCCGGCTTTCTCGAAAAGTGGCCCGCAAGCAAGTGTCCCGAGAGGCGTCTTTTCGGATGGCTTCACGATCTTCAATCCGCCATGAGCTCCTTGTTTCGCATTCGGGCCATCTTTTTCGATTCAGCTTACGATAACATTGCCCGTTGCCAGAGCAGGGAGCACTTTGAGGAACATGGTCGGAACTCGCGCATTGAACGCGTTGATCGCGGCACAAACACCGATGGGCTCGTGCTTTACAATCTTTGCAAAGCCTTGATGCTGTCAGTCAGGTGCATACAGAGACATCGGCTCATCACAATACCATCATCCGCAGGGAAAAAATCGCCAGCCTGCTTGTCGGTCCAGCCGCTGTAGTACAAGATACAGTTCTTGACGTATGTCTTCTCTCTCGTCGGAATGATAGAGGTCGGGTTCCCGCTCGTCAGCGAGTCTAGACTCAGGATCGAGACAAACTCCTCCTCTACCAAAGTAGCCAATCGATGCCTACCACTCAACGACGTCGGCCGTGTTCATGCTGAGCGGCTTGTGATCATCATTGTCCCAAGTTCGGAGCCTGACATCCAGATCTCTGACGACACTTGCCGTCTCTGCCGCCGCTCCATGCGCGCTCGAATTGGGACAATGGCAAAAGCTGCAACAATCTCATCGCGGCTGCCTGACATTGGCTAATCGATGAAAGCTTTCTGCTGATGCGTTAACAATCACCAAGGCTCACGCATTGGAGCGTGAAGTCGTGAGCTACCGAAGTTCATGCAGGCGTAGACGCTAAGCTCAATACGTAGGAGCATTTGACATCTTACTCGCCAAGACCGCGATAATATCCATGAATTATCGACGACCTCCACCTTTGCGGCACAGCGGGGTCTTGTTACTTTACGTCCACCAATCGCAAGACCCGAGGCAAGGGAGTGCTTCATGGGTATGTGAAGCATCGTCTTGAGAGGTGAGTTGCGATCGAACCATTGTTCAGACATGCGGTCCTTGATTCAGTCTCTCCGATGGCTGAACAGAGGTGGGCCAAGACAGCATCTTACTACGACCTGCACGCAACCAGCATGTCAAAGAATCGAACGGCGGCTGTACTCTACGCCTAGCAAAAATGAAGGAGCTTTGACTGGAGTCAAGATTCTTGATCTGTCCAGAGTACTAGCCGTAAGTCGTGTCATTGATGGGAGATGGTTAATGCTGACAGGAACAGGCACCATACTGTACCCAGATTCTTGCCGACTATGGGGCAGATGTTATCAAGATCGAAGATCCCGAACGGGGAGTAAGCGCTTCTTTTGATACACCGTTTGACGAACGACTGAGTTGGACCACAGGATGACACTCGGTACTGGACAGTGACGGGAGAAGGGACGGGCATGTGGAAGGATGGCATTGGACCCATGTCGAATTACTTTTCTGCTGTGAATCGCAACAAAAAGTCAGTGGCGTTGAACTTGAAGCACAAGCGAGGTAGGGAGATCTTCTTAGAGATGGTCAAGGAGGCAGATGTCGTGTGAGCGTCCCATCGGAGTATGGAGCAAAGACGCCAGACTGACTGTACAAAGCGTTGAGAACCTGCGTCCCGGAAACATGGACAGGTTGAAGATCGGTTACGAAGACCTCCGGAAGGTCAACAAGAGGGTTATCCTGGCCAGCACATCCGGTATGTAAACGTTGGCTCCGGTTTCTTTGAGAATGATACTGACTTGAACAAGGATATGGAGCTGGCGGGCCAATGGAGAAGCGAGCAGGCTACGACATGATCGCAGGAGCAGAAGCTGGTCTTCTGCATCTTATGGGCGAACGCGGTGGCGGGCCAGTTCGTCCCGGTCTTGGGTTGACTGATATGTCTACTGGATTGTGAGTTGAACGTCTCAATGTGCTTAGCCTCAATCGGAGTACTGACGGAGGTTTAGGTATATGCACGGTGCAATCATGGCAGCACTCTACGCCCGCGAACGCACCGGCGAAGGACAGAAAATCGACGGCTCCTTGTTCGAGACACAAGTCGCTCTGCTGACAAACGTGGGTCTCTCATGGCTTAACATGGGCGTCGAAGCCGAACGATGGGGAGCTCAGCATCCCAGTGTCGTCCCCTACGATGCTTTCAAGACGAAGGACCTGTACTTTGTCTGTGTATGTCATAGTCACCAACAGTCACCTCTGAGACATCACTGATTGATATGTTGTTCTTCAGGGCGCTACAAACGACAAGCAGTTCGCCAATCTCGTCAAAATCCTCGGGCGCCCTGAACTAGCACAAGATGAGCGATTCGCCTCCAACGGTGATCGCGTGACGAATCGTAACTACTTGTATCCCATTCTGCAGGAGCTCTTCGCGGCGAAGTCGACGACAGAGTGGGAGCAGGAATTTGAGGGCAGTGGAATGCCGTACGCCGTAAGTGACCCCCGGGATATGACCACGCCTCTATAGTCTTGAGGCTGACTCTCTCGATTAGCCGATCAACACAATGCAGCGAGTTTTCGAACACCCGCAGACCCACGCTCGAGACATGGTTGCGGAGATTCCTCTTGAATCTACAGAATCAGGCAAGATCAAGCTAATAGGTAAGTCATGGCTCACACACAGGATGGACTTGGTGCTGACGAAACTCAATCAGGTCCAGCAATCAAGTTCAGTCATACGAAAGCCACGATTCGTACGCAGCCACCGCTTCATGGTGAGCATACGAATGAAGTACTGGGCAGCTTTGGGGTAACGCAAGAAGAGCTGGAGAGTTTGCAGGAGGAGGGAGTGCTTATGAACAGAGCAAAGGTGGTATAGCGACAGCAATTCTCACCTTGATAGTCGTATCCGACGCTTTGTGTTCACGATCAAGCTTGTGCAGCAGAATAGAGCCGTGAAGAAATCAATAGTATGAGTCTTTGATATATCAGCTCTAAAGTCTAGCCCGGTCCTTGACGTAAGACATCTGCTTGCTAATCGTCTCCAAAGCCTCCCGCTCGATGCGCTTGACCAAGTCCTCGCAGGTGGGAATGTCGTGGATGAGGCCGATGCAGAGACCTGCTGTCCAGACCTGGGTGATCGATTAGCTCTGCGAACACGGCGCGTTCAAATTGGAAAAGATTTGCTTACGCCATGATCTGGGTCACCGTTCAGGAAAACCTGACGACCTCTCGAGCCCGCCACAAGTGGCTGCACCTCTTCGAATTTGCCCGTGGTCGAAGATCTCTCGATTTTCAGCGCTTCGTCGGTAATCTTGTTCTTGAACATGCGACTGGTGTTCTTCCAGCGACGAAGGACCAGCTCGGTATCATTCTCGGAGGCCTTGATGATCGATTCTTTAATGTTGTTGTGAATCGGAGCTTCGACCGTGCCTGGAGAATCGTCAGATTCACGTCCCGAACATTCCACACCATGAATCGCTTGTCAGAAAACTTACACATGAATCTCGTCCCCATGTTGATGCCACAGGCTCCCAACGCCAAAGCACCCGCCAAGCCTTGCCCATCCGCGAATCCACCGCTGGCAATGAACGGAATGTTACCCAGCTCCTGCCTCGCGCGAGACAGTAAGATGAAGTTAGGAATATCAGTCTCGCCCACATGACCTGCACATTCAAAGCCGTCGATGGAAAGGAAGTCGACACCGAGCTTGACTGCAGATAGGGCGTGTCTGATAGTAGTGCACTTGTGCAGGACGGTGCAGCCGGCGGCTTTGAAGCGTGCAACAGGTTCTTTGATGTCACTGCCACCCGCGGTCTCGATTATTTTGATCCCTTCCTCAATAATGACTTGAGTGTAGGCAAGGTAGTCTGTACGGGAGTTTAATCGAACTGATCCGGAATGGAGGGGAGGACTTTGGGCTCACCTGGTGGATTGATCGAAGGCAGCATAGTGAGATTCACTCCAAACGGCTTTGATGTCATCTTCTTACAGCGCCGGATCTCCTTTCGTAGATCTTCCGGAGTAGGTTGTGTGAGGGATGTAATCTGCTGTTGTATCAGCGTTGCCACGCGAGTGCTCTCAGCACCGCTCGTTGCCTCGTTCTACGTACAACCCCCAACCCGCCGGCGTTGGACACAGCACTCGCGAGCTCTGCGTACCCGACCCACATCATGCCGCCTTGCACGACGGGGACTAAAATTCAGTCAGCGCGTGGTGTTTTCATCTGCAGCAGATTGACCGGCCTTCAATCCCGAGCGCTCGGGTGAGAGCGGTATCGAAGCTCATTTTCGCTGTAGTCAGGAAGTCGAGTGAGAGATGACTCCTGGTATGTCGTATCAGATCGGATCAGATGAGAGCGGAGCAAAGAGTGAGCACCTAGAATGTACAGTCGACGTGTCGTTCGGGCGCTTTGCAGACACGGATTAGTGATTGCATCCCCGATGGATCCGAAGTACCCGAGGTCGCAATTGCCGCATTTGGCGAAATCCGAGTCGCCGGAAGAGACTCGCATCAAATTGCTTTGGAGTTTGATTCATTTTGATGGCCAATCGTCAATACTCCGGGCTTTAGCCATGCTAATGTTCGCGGTGGGTGTTTCCTGACCAGCAGTGAGAGTCAGTTGCAGTGAATTGACACAGAACTACACATGTCTCGGCGGAGCAGATGCCTCTGTGGAATGCCTTGTCGAAATCCTCTATACCATCTTTCGATGAGCCCTTTTGGCCGTCAAAGTTCGTTCTTGATGAGAATGGATCAATGTGAAATGGCCCGGAAACGAGCCGGAGATGGATTCATTTGCGCAAGCAAGGCTTAGTCAGCCTTGATGCTGCCCACCGTGGTGAGAACGTTCTTCGAAGCCCACTGTCTTTCTCCTTCCCTTTAACCAGCTGTCTCGTGGTCGATGATCGTGTTCGACTGCCAGAATAAGATTGTATGTGTATGCTAAACTCGTCTGCTTTCGAGACGACTGGGCAATGGCGTGCGCGGGAAAATGTCGCTATTTCGCCAGGGCCTCCCGTCATGGCGAGATTGACGACAATTGCGTGCGATTGTGTGACAGCCAGGCACGCAATTCGCTGCAGCCAATATATATATATGTGAGTGACAAAAGGCGAGTTGTTCCTGCATTGGGAACAGGCCATCACAGAAACATCAGTACTTCAGCACCGGACTCGACTGGGAATATTCAAGCCATCATTGCTTCCACAACACAGCGAGTCTGAGGGCGAGCTCGGCGTGTGCGAACCATGGCCGACGTTGCTGTTCTCACAGAACAGCCTCTTTCACCAACAAGGACGCCATTATCAGCGCTCTACCACAACACCGTATCCTCCGCTCAACAGGCCGACGGCCAAATTTCTTCATCAGCAACAACCTCGTCGCCGCTGCCGCCCACAGTGGACCTCACAGCAGCTCATCTCATCTCCTCACCCTATGCCAATCCGCTTAACCAACTTCACCTTACTACACTCACCCTTCACTCCCGCCTCTTCGCCCTCGCCCTCACAGCCCTCCAGCCAATCCGCTCAGACTACGCCACGGCGCCCTACCTCGAGTCCTTCAACTGGCCGCAAGTCTTCGCCCTCCTACGCTCCCTGTGCCATCGATCCAACCACGAGTGGCAGCGATGCGAATTCTACGTGGTCATCTTCCGGTCGAAGTTGCTGGAGAGTGCGGATCGCCAGAGACTGGGATTGCTGGACGAGAAGTCGCACCGCGAAGCTTGCGAGAGTGGAGGGCTGTTGAAGTACTGGTTTGGCCAAATGGATAGGGAGAGAAGAAATCTGGCGACTTGTAAGTGCTGAGAAGGAGAGCTATTGGGACTTGCTGACACAGTAGGAACAGGTTTGTGGAGTCATCGAGACGATGCTGCGAAAGGTGGTGCTGGGCCATGGCACAAGCAGGCGAGGGCTTCTGCGAGGGTGATGTAGGTTGCATGATCCATTGTCTCGGACGTCGTCGTACTGACAGCTATAGGTATGAGACCATCACCTTCCACACTCAGAGACTCGTTGTCGATGCTGGCGCAGAGTCGTGGAGGTTGGAAGGGTATCAGTCGTGAGTGAGCGCAATGGGCGGCAGTCTTGCAGTCAGCAATCAAGGGATAGATATGTAGAGACCTCCCATTCCATGGCTATTCATGAAGCTCTGCTGTTTACACAACTCACAATCTCAGTGACGCTAGCGTTTGGTCTTTCGTGCGGGTCTTCGGCAAGCATAACAGCAGTCTCTCACTGTTGTTCCCTCGCCGGCTTATCTCCAAAGCAGGCCAGAAGCACCGGTCACAAGCATGATGGCATTCACCATGACGTTGTAATTGCACATACCAAGCCGAAACCTGATTTTCCAGGGCGACCGCTACCGGGTACTTCCTCCGGCATATTCGCCAGCTACGGCGTCATCAGAACACAGCGCACTCTCCAGGCCTCCGAGCGACGATCAGGCTTGTGGTTTGAGACCCCGGCACATTCACTCATTAGGGTAATCGCGCACCGAAGGACATGTGGTTTCGGCCCCCATCGAGGATGCGTGTCGATGCGATATTGCAGACAGCTCCGGAGCCGAAGTTTAGCCTATTACGATGGTGGCCTAAATCGAC